>JAVJIF010030892.1:0-307075 GCA_038442645.1 Agave tequilana
TGAATCACTCACGTTTGGAAACCTTGGTTCACAAGAAACAAGTTCAAACCTTGCATGCACACCCATCTAGCATACACATGCTTTTCATGATCACCATCATCATATGTATGCTCATGTGTACACTTGTAACATTGTGGTCGAAAAGGCCACCTTGCTAGATTTTGCTATGATAGATTACATATTGAAAATTTAGCAACTAATCTTGTTTGGGTTAGGAGAGATACTAACCCCCGTGGACCCACAAGAAAATGGGTACCAAGAACCACCTCTTTGATGTTGATGTAGGTGGAGGCTCTCGATAACGTGAGAGTGTTGGTGCCTTGAGGTGGATGCATTCTAAGCTAAAAGGAGAACCATTTGGATGCTTCACTCTCAAGGAGATTAGGTGGGAGGACCACCTTGGTTTGGAGAACTAGAGATGCACTTCATCGGTTTTGGTATCATTCTCTAACTCCCATTTTTATTTGCATGTTTTTAATGTTCATCTATTTATAGCATGTCATGTTTTGTTATTTATTATGCCTATGCCATGCTTATTAGAATAGTGTTATACATGTTTAGTTACTTGAGCACCATGTTTTATATGGATCTATATTAAGTGTTCTCACCTTGTTTAAACTAACATGTATGCCCTAGATCTAATGTACATACATATACATAATGACCATATGAATGTTATGATGTTTTGTTTTGATGACTCATGTTTTGATTAGTATGATATTTGCCATGTTTATTAGACTTATGCTTTACATGATTAGTTATTGAGACACCCATGTTTAGTATGGACCCATATTTGTGTTCTCTTTATGTTTTAGCTATCATGTTTATCATAGGTTAATGCACATGTCTTTGTCATGCAAATCATATGGTTGACTATGATTTTTTTTTGTTTTAATGATTCATGTTTTGATAAATAACTTGTGTTGTATGATTCTAATTTAGCCACATGTTTGATGTTTATAGGCTATCATGTATTTCTTGATTCTAATAGCATGTGGATGTTCTTCATGATCATTTATGTTTTTCATGATTGATTTGTATCCGTTTTATGCATAATGATTTGATTACTTGTTTAGATGTTAGTTTTCATTAAGACTAGAATTTATACTTGCACATATAGTGGGACACAAATAAACCTTTATATATGTTTGTGCTTGGATGCCTATTTGTACCCTTTAGATGTTCCAGTATAGTCTAGTTTTTGATGATTCATGCATTTTAAACTTGTATTCCTATTTTTGGATTTGTTTTATGTATATGAGTTTTCATTTCATGTATATGTTTATTTTACCAAACCTTAAGATATACATGTATACCCTTTGAGTCATTTGCCTTTCATGCAAATCTATATATATGGACTCAATTGTGTTTAGGGATATGTATGTACACTTATTGTGTTGGCAATTCAAACATATACCTTGAAATGAAATTAGTTTTGGTGAAAATTTAGTTTTTCTTGATTTCGTGTTTATTTGTTTAACTTCATGTATATGTGTATCTTGTCCAAACTATTGATTATACATGTACATCCTTGAGCCACGTGCCTTCATACATATACTTTTGTGGACTCATTGTGTTTAGGATATGTATGTATACTTTAGTTTGTACATGACATACATATGCCTGAAACTTAAATCATATGGATGTACTTTCATGGATTTCATGATTCACTTATGTTTCATATCTTGATGATTACCATATTGAGCTTAATTATCCATTTTCATGATGATATGTTTCTCACAACACTTGTACACTCACCTATTTTGATGTTTTCTCATGATTTGATTTTCATGAGTACTATGGTGCCATATAGATTTTGAGTGTTTGGTGATCATGTGATTCTCATGTTTCATGAAATCTTTGTGTTTTATCTTGAAGGATTTCGTACTAGTTGATTCATATGACTAGTTGTGATATTCTTCATGAGGTAGAGTTTTTCAAACATACTATATTTCTAAATCTATTTTTGAAAACCCCTACCTTCTATGGGCGGTTGGACGGGAGATCATGCTCATGTATGCTTTATAATGAACATCATTTTGAAATGGGTGGTAGTTGATATGAGTCATACACTTGATCTTATTGTTGTTTCAATTGGTATCATTGAATTCTTTCAATTGGTATCAATCTTGACATCCTTTTGTATACTCATATATGTTTTGTTTTATATATGTATGCTACACTTCATATAGTATCAATTTCAATTGGTATCTATTTCTTACATACATATATAGATGATTATTTGTGCTTATTATATCCCTATATCTTGAAGCACAAAATTTGGTTATGTTAAGCTTGAGTTTTTCAATTGGTATCCATATACAAGCTTTATCATAATTTTAAGATTGCTAAGCTTGAATTTTTAATGAATATCATGTTTCAATTGATTTAATTTCAATTGGTATCTTATTTCAAGCCTATGCATATTTTCTTTTGGTATTTCATTAAGGGGAGAAAACTCGTATTTTATATTTCAATTGGTATTTGGTTTACCATTGTTTTTGTTTCCCACTCCTTAACTTTATGATATTAAAGTAATTGGTATCATATGCTTATAATGAAAAATATCTATTGGTATCAAGTTTACATTACATGTTTTCATTTTGATATAAATGTTATTTTGTTTCAATGCCTTGTTTTATTTCAAATAGGATTTGGCATTTCTCAAAGTTTGTTATTTTCAATTGATATCATATTGACTTTGGTTTTACCCTTGGAATAATTTCTTGCTTCTTTGTTTTGAAGATTTAGGGGGAGAAGTATTTGTTTTCATTATGTTTGTTTTTACCCCTGTTGATGATTGACAAAAAGGGGGAGAAGAATTTGTAGTTTATATGCATGGTTGATTTATGCATATGTTTTAGTTGGTTTTCATTAGTAATAATATGTTGGTTTCAATATTATTGTTTTATTGGTTCAAGAGCATGTTTCATTGTTTATGTTTATTTTAATTGGTATCCAGAAACATGTTTATATGTGTTTAAGAACATTCATTGCACATCTTATATGTTTTATTGTTTATGCATGAGTTAAGGGGGAGCTTATTTGAAGCTTAACTTTAATCCATGCATATATAACTCCATGAGTTTTGTCATCATCAAAAAGGGGGAGATTGTTGGCCCAAAGGCCTTCCACTCTAGTTTTGATGATGATTAACTCATGTAGTTATGTGTACTAATAATCTTGCAATGTTTAAGTTTCAGATATTTAACAAGATATTAGTTGGTGAAAGCTTCCACACATCTTTCACATGTTGATTCAAAAGCCCGAGCAACAAAGATAACATCTAGCACTCATTAGAGTCAAGCTTGGTGAATCACGGTTTGGACCGAGTCAACTTGGAGACGGCGCTCTACAAGAAGACTTAGGTATCCCTAGTTTAGTTTGTGTTTAGATCTAAATTGTAAAGATTAGAATAGTATGATAATGCTCAAGTTCACAACACACACGTTTCATGTTTTGAATATTGGTTTTCGGTTTTAGGTTTAACCGATCTTGTTTTCATGAATAGATTTTATATCAAAACAAGTTTACATGGTTTAGTGTATATATGATTTGTTCTATATACATGCATGCTTCTATTGCTTAAACAAACTTAGTTTGATAGTCTACTTCATGAGTTTATGTTTTGGTATTTATGACAAAACATATTTTTAGAATTAATGACAAAAACTATGATATATATTTGTTTCATAAATATTGGATTTCTATCCATATGCATCATGCCTTAATGTTGTTTAATATCATGTTTTTGTACTTGGAAGAGTTTGGACAAAACGTATTTTCTATTCAAAATCCAAGTTTTAGAAAATACAAGGTTTGGTTTTGGTAAAAATGAAAAGACATAAAAATAGTTTTAATTGCTTGATATTTGAGTCAAAACTTTTATCACATGTTTATATATCAATGCAATTTGACAAACTATTTTTGGGGATTTTTTAGTAGTTTATAAGAATTTATTGGATATTTATTTCCCCAGATTTCTGACCTGTTTTGGTGTCTGCCAGGCTGATCGGTCGACCGGTACGGTCGACCGCACCATGTAGACGGTCGACCGTATGGGTCGACCGACGTGCACAGAAACGTGCACGCTGGCTACACCTTTAGCCGGTCGACCGTGCCGGTCGACCGACTGAGAGCAGGTTTGCTCTCTGTTTGTTTGGGTCGACCCGGGCGGTCAACCGCTAGCGCCAACGGGGTCAAAAATTGACCGTTGGGCGGTCGACGGGCGGTCGACCGTCAGGGTAATTCTGGCAAAAAATTACAGCCAACGGCTATTTTCTGGATTAGCCTATAAATATCCCATTTGCAAGAGTTTTTCTCCAAGATTTTTGTGCGAATTTTTACATACTCTCTGGTGTTTTTACAGCAATACAAAAAAGTTTTTGAGCTTGATTTGAACAATCTTTTGGTGTTTTCTTTAGGGTTGAAAAATCAAAGAAAAGGGTTTTGGGAAAAGCTTTTGAATTGAACTTCTCTATCTTGGTTTCATTTATTTCCAAAGATTTTCTTTAAGTTGCTGGTTTCAGATCCCTTGTTTTCTCCACACTTGAGCTAAAATCTACTATCTTTTCTATAGGATTGTGTGGGGAAAAAGAGATTGTTTTATGGTTGTTGTTTGAAACCACTAAGTTGTAAACCCTATCTTTAGCTGGCTTTGTGCCTTTCCCTCATTGTGTTGAGGAAGTTTGGCTATTGGGTTCTATCCCTCAAGATTGTGAGGTGATCCTTGTATTGGTTTTGAGTTTGAAATCCCTCAAGTTGTGAGGAGATTGTTGGCTTGGAGTTGTGCCTCAAGGAGGAGGTTGTGATTGTAAAGAGAGGAGTTGGGTACTCCTTGTGAGAGTTCTTGGTGAACTAGCTAGTGGATTAAAATCCTTCGTGTGTCGAAGGCGGGGATGTAGAGCTGGGTGCTCGAACCTCGATTACATATCTCTGTGTTTGCGTTTGATCCATTGACTCTCTCTATCTCTCTCTTTACTTTGTGTATTGTGCAAATTGCTATATCTTATACTTGCTTGTGTGTGCATCATTGTTGTAATTGCAATTAGTTTTTAAATTCCGCATTAAGTTCACTAGATTAGCATCGTCACCTATTCACCCCCCCTCTAGGTGACTTTTCAGTAGGCTCGTCTCATCTTCTAGAAACCTCTTTTGCTTATAAAAACCCCTGTAGAGGCCTGAAACGCAAGCAGATTGAAAATAGGCTAGGTTTTCTCTCTTTTTGTTTTAGATTAGGATTTTTCTTCTCTTTTATTTTGTATTTTCTTTTCTTTTATAGATCATGTATTAGGGCTGGGTTGATTTAGAGAGAGATAGAGAGATATTGATGTAATAGATGGTGACAATCTATGTACAAGTGTCTCCTTTCTTCTCCATTATAATCTTCTCCATCTTCTACATGATGCTTAGCTAACTTTTGTCTCATGGTGACTAACTACTAACCACTAACTAGTTAACGACTTACTTGATAATTCATATGAATCTAATAGCCTTTACAAGGCCTTGCTCTTGCAAGAGCCATTGATGGCTCAGATGATGGGTTCTAACATCTAACTTGCTAACCAAGCTAACTCTCTCTTATTTCATGCTTGCTCCTAATAGTTTTGATGATCTAATGTTTGTATTAGTTTGCTCTTGATGCAAGTTTGAATGTGAAGAACCATCTTAATTGCCATGCTTTATATCGTCTCTTGAAGTCAAGGACTAGTGATGGCCAAGGATCCATGTAAGGCAACTATCACTAAGAGGTTAGCATTATTAGCGGAGCAATTAGTAGTTATTAGCCATGAGTTTTCTTTCATAGTTTTCATCATTCTTTTTATCTTGTTTTAAAAATAATTTTCAAAAACTTTTTATCATTTTCTTATCAATGTTTTCACCATCTTTTTAATTCATCTTTATTTCATCTTCTTTTCTATTTGTTTTCCAAACCACTTCTCTTTTATTTTCACATCGCCGTTTTATCGTCTTCTTCACCTATCACTTTCAGATTTCTTTTCTCATTCCTTTACTTATTCTTTTAACAAAGAAGAAATTGTTAACATAATATGTGAATGGACTATTAATGATTCTATCGCCTCCTGTCCCCGTAGATTCGACCCGTCAAGCCAATGCTATAACGGAAGTATCTAGGGAACATTAGCACATACGAGCTTTACATTAATTTCATAATACACACGTTTCAAGTGCTCGTTCTGCTCTGATCAGTGACTCAACTTGATATTACATTTACTCCAGGCGTGTTAAGTCCTTATTAACAACTATTGCTTCTCTAGTATTGCGGTATCTCAAGAATGCTCCTAGTAAAACATTGTATTGTCAATCTTTCTCTCATTTGGATATTATAAGTTATTCTCATACTGGTTGGATTAGAGATCCTCTTAATAGACATGCTATTAGGGACTAGATATTTTGCACATGCTTGCACGAGCAACAAAAGTAGAATTAGGGCAAAAATAAATTTATTAAGGATTTTTTCTACCTTCCTTTATAGGTTTTTTTGCTCTGACTTTAGGGAACTTTAATCTTAGATGGAATAGAAATAGATCTTTTATCTTCATTTCTGGGATAAGTATCATGTTTTCTTCTAATAACTATTGTTACTTTTATTTCAAACCGCGTTTTGAGATAGGGTTCCCAAATAAATGTTTTTTTTTTAATTTCAAAATTCTTTTTTACATAGAAATGCAATGTACAGCTATATTTCAAGTCTAGTTGAAGATTTGTAATGTATTGCTAGATTTTGTTTGGATGTGTATAATGTGAGTCACTGATAAATTAGCATTCTAATAAAAAAGAGTTGCGACCATAATTGTAGAGATTATTATGGCTTTGCTGGAAATTTGGTGACGAAGCAAACAGTAAATTATTGTTGCTCGGTCTAGCAATGAGGCAAAGTAAGAACAATGACACACACTATGTGTGAGGTAACTTGAATTCAGTCTCTTCTTAGTAAGATGGGGATTGTCTACAACAAGAAAAATAATGATGTAAGTAACTACATACATTGCAAATAACCTACTATTGAAAATACACCTAGAGGGGGGAGGTGAATAGGTGTACTAGCTAATCTAATGATAATAATACGGAATTAAAAACTATTTAAGTAAACTAAAGCTATTAAGCAAAATACACAAAGTATAACATAAGAGTGTAGCCGAATTCCTTGTGAAGGGCTCTGAACTATCTTCTCAGGATTCCTCAAGATTAAGAGTTGAGGTGCCGCTATGACTCTCTTGGTTGAATACAAGTGTGAGTACACAATCTCAAGCATATAACAATAAAGCACAAGATACATCAAGCATATAAAGATATAAGCAATGAAAGCATGCAAGATATGTAAACACAAGTGAGTGAGAGAGAGAGAGAGCAATCGCAAACATGTGAAATTTGTTTTGAGGTTCGAGCACCCTTGCTCTACATCCCCGCCTTCAACACTATGAAGGATTTCCACTAAAAATGATTCCACTGGATCACTCGGTGTCGCAACACCTACAACGAGTTCACACTAGAACTTCGAACCCGCAAGTCCCTCACTTTTTCCCACAAGAACAATACACGCAAGCACACTAGCTTACCAAGGCTGCACCTCTACACCGAACTTCCACAAGAAATCGAAACAACACGAGCCCACAAGTTCGCCTCCTCAAATACAAGAATGAACACTTGGTGATCTCTACGCTTGGATCACTTAAAAACACTCTCACAACAAATCTCCTATAGGATTGACATAGCAATGGAAAGCTCAAGTATGTGTGAGAAAAACAAGATAGAGTAGTGGAGGAAAAACTCAAGAAATCTCTTTTTTGAAAAATACTTGAAAACTCTCCTTTTGATATTGAAGTATTAGCCCTAAAAAAAGTGGAGAAAACCTCTAATGGAGATGGGAAAAACTAACTTTGAAACTCTCTAAAAATCTTATAGAAAACAACCCAAAACAGCCCCAATTATAGACTCCCAAAAACTAGCCGTTGGGGTCAAAGTCAGTATAAAACTCTGCTGTCGGTCAACCGGCCGGTCAACCGGCTAACGGTTATTATTTTTGACCGTTGTAGCCTGCCGATCGATCGCCTGGTCGACCGTGCCTGGGCTTTGACCAAGGCCAGATCTAGAGAGCACAGCTCTCTGGACAGTCGACCGGTCGGTCAACCGGGGTCTTAGCGGTCGACCACCCTGTCGATCGACCCTCTAGCCTAACTGCTGTGCACATTCTGTGCACATTGGTCGACTACCCGGTCGACCGGCTTCTGGCTCGGTCGATCGGTCGGTCGACCGCCAGAAAGCTTGGTCTGAAACTTTGGGATTAAAAACTTGGTCTTTTAACTTCAATAAGATCCCATAAAATCACATAAAATCAACAAAAATAAGTTCATTGAAATACTTTAAAGTATAAATATGTGATAAAAAATCAACACATATTACAAATTTTTTGAATCATTTTGTAATATTGAAATTTAATCTTAAACAAAAATCCGTATTTTTCAAAAAGCAATCTCCAAATTGAAAAACAATTTTTTCGAAACTTCTTCAAATACAAAAATCAGATATTTTAAACAATTTGAAGCTTAAAGTGTATGGATATGATCCAATATACATATGAGATGAAATATCTATATTTTGATAATAAGCTCTAAATAAGTTTTGATAAATACAAAACTCAAACATATGATATAGAATCACCAAATAACTTTTTTAAACATTTGAACTAACAATGTGCATAGATGAAATTTAAAACACATATAAACTATATAAACTCATTTTGATGGAATCTAATCATGAAACATAGCATGTATACTTTGAAGTTCAAAAATCAAAACGGTATTTTCTAAAAACTATTCTTTTGAAAACATGATTGGTCTATAATTCTACATTATTATATCGCATTCCTTATCGATTTATGAATAAAATATCATTTCTAATTGCGTTTTGGTCTACTTTGCAGACAAATCAAGAGTCCAATGGCCAAAGGGTAATAAGAGCTTAATTAAACCCATTTTTGGGTAGTTAAATCCGCAATTCTTAGAGGCCAAGCAAGGGAACTTCTAGAAGATGCATTGAATCTAGACCTTTGCGCACGTCAGACAAATATTCAGGCAAAAATATCAAAATGCGAATATACCAAGATGGTCCTAGAAGCGACGGGAAGTTCCTCGCCAAACCAGGGACCTAAATCCCTAGTTTTGCTGTGGAGACGCGGCAAATGCCGTGTTTCCGCGGCAATTTGTGTGGCCACACGTCGATCTTCGACGCGTGGCCCCGTCTCGTCTTCTAGAATCCCCTTTTCGCCTATAAATAGCCCTGCAGAGGCTGGAACGCAACCAGATTTGAATTTAGGCTAGGTTTTCTATATTTTAGTGTAGGGTAGTGTTGGTGTTCTTCTTCTTTTATTTTATATTTGTATTTCTTTTTAAATCTTGTAGTAGGATAAAGAGATTCACAGAGAGAGAGAGATTGATGTAATAGATGGTGACAATCTATGTAAATGTGTCTCCTTTCTTCTCCATTGTAATCTTCTCGATCTTCTACATGATACTTAGCTAATTTCTTCTTCTCATGACAATCTAATTACTAACCACTAACCATCTAACCACTTACTTGATAATCTACATGAATCTAGTAGCCTCTACAAGGCCTTGCTCTTGCAAGAGCCATTGATGGCTTATGATGATGGATTATAACATTCTAACATTTCTAATACCTAACCCACTAACTTGCTAACTTGCAATGTCTTCTTTATTTTATGCTCACCTCTAACCGATTTTGATGAATTAATAGTAGCTTGCAACTTGTTATGTGGTATGGATGTGTTGTTTGAATGTGGAGGAACAATCTTATGTGCCATGCTCTATATCGTCTCTTGAAGCCAAGGATTAGTCATGGCCAAGGATCCATGTGAGGCAACTATCACTAAGAGGTTAGTATGGTTAGTGGAGCAACTGGTAGTTAGTAGCCATGAGTTTTTTATCTTATTTTAAAATTAATTTCAAAAACTCTCTTTTATCTTTTCATTGTTGTTTTCACCATCTTCTTTGTTCACCTTTGTTTTTATTTCTTTATCACAAGCTTCATCCTCTTTTTATTTTCCAAACCACTTCTCTTTCATTTTTATATCGCCGTTTCATCGCCTTCTCCACCTATCACTTTCGGATTTCTTTTCTTTTCTTTTTTTTCTAATTCTTTAACAAAGAAGATTTATTAACATAACACGTGAACGATTGTTAATGCTTCTATTACCTCCCGTCCTTGTGGATTCGACTCGTTGAGCCAATGCTATACAGAAGTATTGAGGGTACATTAGCATGCATAAGCTTTTCACTGATTTCATAAAACACACATTTTCGAGTGCTTGTTCCGTTCTGATCAAAACACTATATAAATTTTATGTGTGTGTATGAGCTTGAGCAATCCACAACTGATCTACCATTTACATTGTATCTAAAAATAAATTTTAACACTTACAAACATGATACAAGTCTTCTCGAAAATCTTCTCTTAAAAATCTTCTTCTCCTTCTTGACTTGGTCTAAACCTTGATCCATGAGCTAGACTCCTCTTGAGTACTTGATGCGATTTTGATGCGCGAACTCTTGAATCAACATGTGCTTGCTCCAAAACTTGACTTCGAATCTTTTATTAAAGCTAAACAACGACTAAGATCTTAATCAAATATTTGAAACTTATTAAACACAAAATCATTAGTACTATGACTACATGAGTTAATCATCATCAAAATTAGAGCGATGGGCCTTTGGGCTAACAATCTCCCCTTTTGTTGATGACAAAACTCATGGAGTTATATATGCATGGATTAAAGATAAGCTTCATAGAAGCTCCCTCTTAACTCATGCATAGAAATAAACAATAAAAATATTCAATAAAGTGCATAAAGTAAAAAAAATACATATATGCATAAACGCCAAATATTAAGCATGCATATAAAACTCACTAAATTCTTCTCCCCTTTTTGTCAATTCATCAATAAAGGGGTAGGAACATCAAACAATAAAGATGTATATGCAATATACATTCATGAAGATGAGATATATAAAGTTGCTCCCCCTGCATACATGCATTACATGAAGAAGGAAGGACTAGACCCTAATCCACATAAAGTATAGTATACAATGCATAAATGGAGATATTAAGCTCCCCCTACACACGTGTATCACGTAAGAAAAAGAGGTCAATCTCCTCAATGTGAGATATACTCACATGAATATATATAGAGAAGATGTTAAGCCTCCCTTGCATATAGGCAATATATATCAACAAATTTTAAGAAACCACTTTTAAAACAAAATTTTTGATAATACTTAAAACAAAAATTTGAAATTTCTTTAAAACGCAATTTGAAATTTCTTAAGTCAACAAAACAAATTTTGATACTTATGAAATCAAATCGTAGTGATAGAAACAAAAGTTGGTGCCACTTAAAAAAACATTTTAAGATACCAATAGTAGATTTTGATACCGATTGAAGGTGAAACATAAAGTACTTTTTGATATCAAATAAATACCAATTGAAATACCAATTGAAATCAATATATAAACTTGTATTGATACCAATTAACATTTGAAAAAAACTTAAGCTTACCATAAACATAATTTGTGCTTTAAGCATATAGATATATTGTAAAACAAGTACAATCAAATCATATATATGTATGTATGAAATTGAAAATACCAATTGAAATTGATACTAATAAATTTTGAAGCATACATATATAAGAAATAAATAGGAGTATACAGACATAAAATTCCTTGAGGATCAAGTATATAACTCATACCTACCGCCTTTCGTGCACAAAATAAAAGATATTCATTAATGCATAAAAGGCATGGTCACCCAACCATCCGCCCTTTAAGGGTAGAAGTTTTAAAAAATAAGATTTGAAAATAATTATAGATTGAAAATACTACCAAATGAAAATAAATAACTACTTTAAAGTAATTTTTAAAAAACTAGTTAAAGACCCTTCAAACATGAAAATAAATCATATATCTCATGAAGCATGCTAAATACATAAGAGTTGACACTCGAAAATTATAAAGCTCATAATGCTCATGAAAACAAGGTCATGAATAAACAAAAAAAATGTGAGTGTACTTGAATCAAGTGAATAGCATATTCATGAAAAGAAGCAATAAAGCTCAAAATAAACATGAAATTATTTTATCAAAAACATGAAAATCATAAAATTTATTTTTGATAAAAAAATAAACTTCAAAGTATATGTATGTTTTATCAAAAGTAAAAATATACATACATATCCTAAACACAAACGAGTCCACAGTAGAATTTGTATGAAGGTAAGTGACTCAAAGGTATACATATATGTTTATTAGTTTTAAATAGAAATAACATATACATGAAGCAAAACATATACAAAAATAGGGAAAACGAGTGTAAACGAAAGAATCATTAAAACTAGGCTATACATGTACATGCAATCAGTACAAATGAACATTGAGGCACAAACATATAATAATCAAGTGTAGCTCACTACTTGTACAGGTATAAACACAAGTTTTAACAAAAATTACATCTAAACAAGTATTCACCACATGAAGTACAAAATCAAAACATGCTAAAAATATTTATATAAAAGCATGTAAATTAAAATAGGAGTTTAGAGATAGGTACAAAACTATATGCACTATTCTCTAAGCCTCCAAATCATGGTGATCCTCCCACCAAACTTCCTTGATAGTGATGCATCAATAGGGCATGTTCATTTAGCTCATCATGCATCCACCACCAAGGCACCAACCTTCTCATGTCATGTGAGAGCCACACCTACATCAAACACAAGACGTGGGGATTTTGGTACCCATTTCCTTTTAGGTCCACAGGGGTTAGAAACAAATGAAACTCAAACATTGTTATTTGCAAAATTTATAGAATTTAATCTATCAAAACAAAATCTTGCAAGATGGCTTTGTAGCTGCAATGTGTACATTTGTACACTCTAGCATGCATATGAGTATGAGTGTGATCATAATGTGCATGACGTGTATGCCGTGTAGGATGTGCATGAACATGTTAAATTTATTTCTTGCGAAATATGGATTCCAATCTATTATGGTTAAATGCACATTGGCTCAAAGTGGAGCCCAAACAATTAATGTTCTTCTTCATAATATAAATATCATTATTAATTTTGAAAGAAGAAACATGTCCTTGTTCTTTTTAGAAACATTTTCTTTTTCTTTTAAAACATTTTTCTTTTTCAAAACATTTTCTTTTTCCTTTTCCACCAAAATAACTTGGTTTTCAAAAATTCATTTTCTTTGAAACAATTTGAAATATATTTTTAAAAGAATCTTTTTCTTTTAACAAAGAAGTGTTTTTTTTTCAATTTACTGTTTTCACTTTTTAATAAATCATATTTTTCAAGAAGTTTTTGACAAAAAAATGCAAACTCATCATAAGGCATGTCAATATCTTCTTCTAACTCGAATTCAGAATTTACCTCAAGGGGGTCATTCCCTTGAACCATGTAGCATATGTTGGAAGCATCACTTTTATCATCTGAGTCACTTCCCACATAGTATTGCTTTTGTTCACCAAGGGAGACTAGTGTGTTTCATAGTACAAAAGCCAAATCAAAAGTTAGCAACCTTACATAAATAATCATCACTTAGGGTACTCTTTAATGCATGGATGGCTTTTGTATTAGTCTCTAAATGTTTGCCATTTAAACAATACAAATCTTTAATTGTGGCAAGATAAACATGAATTGGCTTTGAGCTACATTGACATCTTAATTTTTCACGTTTGGATGTTAAGAATATCAAACATGGGAGGTGTCATGAAGTCCATATGTGTGTGTACAAAAATAGTGAATAGCTAAAATGAGGATCTTTAACTCAAGGTTGTTATATCCAAATCAAGAGCACCAAGCTCTATTACAAATTGAAAATACGCCTAGAGGGGGGTGAACAGGTATACTAGCTAATCTAATGATAATGATGCGGAATTAAAAACTATTTAAGCAAACTAAAGCTATTAAGTAAAACATACAAAGTATAACATAAGAGTGTAGTCGAATTCTTAGTGAAGGGCTCTGAACTATCTCCTCAGGATTTCTCTAAATTAAGAGTTGAGATGCCGCTATGACTCTTAGTTGAATACACATGTGAGCACACAATCTCAAGCATATAACAATAGAGGACAAGATATATTAAGTATATAAAGATATAAGCAATGAAAGCATGCAAGATATGTAAACACAAATGAGAGAAAGAGATAGAGCTATCACAAACATGGAAGATTTGTTTCGAGGTTCAAGCACCCTTACTCTACATCCCTGCCTTCAACACTATGAAGGATTTCTACTAAAAACGATCCCACTGGATCACTCGATGCTGCAACACCTACAATGAATACACACTAGAACTCCAGACCCGTAAATCTCTCACTTGTTCCCGCAAAAAACAACACACGCAAGTACACTAGCTTGCCGAGGCCATACCTCTACACCGAACTCCCATAAGAACTCAAAACAATACGAACCCGCAAGTTCGCCTCCTCAAATACAAGAATGAACACTTGGTGATCTCTACGCTTAGATCACCTAAAAACACTCTCACAACAAAGCTCTTATAGGATTGATATAGCAATGGAAAGCCCAAGTATATGTGAGAAAAACAAGATAGAGTAATAGAGGAAAAACTCAAGAAATCTCTTTGAAAAACACTATTGAAAACTTCCTTTAATATGAAAGTATTAACTCTAAAACAAGTAGAGAAAACCTTTAATAGAGATGGGAAAAACTGCTTTGAAACACTCCAAAAATCTTATGGAAAATAGCCAAAACAACCACAATTTATAGACTCCAAAAACTAGTCGTTTGGGTCAATGTCAGTAGAAAACTCTGTTGTCGGTCGATCGGCCGGTCGACCGATTAACGGTCATATTTTGACTGTTGCAGCCTGCCGGTCGACTGTGCCTGGGCTTTGATCAACTGATTGATCGCCCGGTCGACGAGGCCAAATCCAGAGAGCACAGCTCTCTGGACGATCGACCACCCAGTCGACCGGCCCTCAAGCCTAACTGTTTTGCATGTTCTATACACATCAGTCGACCGACTTCTGGCTTGGTTGACCGGTCGGTCGACTGCCAGAAAGCCTGGTCTGAAATTTTGGAATTAAAAACTTGGTCTTTTAACTTCAATGAAATCCCATAAAATCACATAAAATCAACAAAAATAAGTTCATTGAAATATTTTGAAGTACAAATATGTGTGATCTAAAATCAACACATATTACAAACTTTTTAAACCATTTTTGTAATATAGAAATTTAGCCTTAAACAAAAATCCGTATTTTTCAAAAAACAATCTCCAAATTGAAAAACGATTTTTTTGAACTTCTTCAAATACAAAAATAAGATATTTTAAACATTTTTGAAGCTTAGAGTGTATGAATATGATCCAATACACATATAAGATGAAATATCTATGCTTTTGACAATAAACTCTAAAATAAGTTTTGATAAATACAAAACTCAAACATATGATATAGAATCACCAAATAAGTTTTTCTAAACATTTGAGCCAACAATATGTATGGATGAAATTCGAAACACATATATATCATATAAACTCATTTTGATGGAATCTAATCATGAAACATAGAATGTATATTTTGAAGTTCAAAAATCAAAACGGTATTTTCTAAAAACTATTCTTATGAAAATACAATATAAATTTTGTGTGTGTGTATGAGCTTGAACAATTCATAACTAATATATCCTTTATATTTTATCTAAAAATAAATCTTAACACTTACAAACATGACACAAGTCTTCTTGAAAATCTTCTCTTGAAAATCTTCTTCTCCTTCTTGACTTGGTCCAAACCTTGATCCACGAGCTAGACTCCTCTTGAGTACTTGATACGATTTTGATACGCGAGCTCTTGAATTAATACGTGCTAGCTCCAAAACTTGACTTCGAATCTTTTGTTGAAGCTAAACACCGACTAAGATCTTGATCAAATATCTGAAACTTATTAAATACAAGATCATTAGTATATATAACTATATGAGTTAATCATCATCAAAACTAGAGCGATGGGCCTTTGGGCAACAACTATTTCATGGGAGGTCAAAGCATATTGAGGTTGCACTTTATCTAAAACATAGTATGCAACAACAGGCACTCGCTTGTTTGTTCCATCTTTTTATCATCTTGGTGATATATTATTAAAAACTTGTCTAAAATAAGTTTTTCTCTCTGAGTAGCAAGATGAGGCATGTTGACATATATACTCTAGCTTGAAAAGGAGCATTAGAGTATTAAAATATTGTTGTAATATTAGCATAAGTCAGAGTCTTTTATGTAATTATGTACTTTCCTATTCCTATTTTATGTACATATTCTACGCTATATAAATAAGGGAAACACCCCTAGTTTGGGGTGGATTGTCTTCTTTCTGCCCCTATAAACGCATTTGTGTGTCATGCATGAAAATATTCGTTTGATGAATTTTCACAACTGTACTTATTGCAAAAAGAAAATGAAATCATCAGTTTATTTGGTTGAATCATTAAGCAGCTCAATCACCAGAAAAAACTAAATGAAATCATTAGTTTATTTGGTTGAATCATTAAGCAGCTCAATCACCAGAAACATACTTAGCTCTTCTTTTAATAAGTTAGTGACAACTGTGAACTATATTCATGATAAGTAAGCATTGTGAACAACAACATTTGGGCCAAATCCAAATACACTGTGGTAGATCCGTCTTAATTAAAAACTCATACGTTTATCCTGGTGCATAATTTCCTTCACTTTATGTTTGTAACCATTTGGGTTATGCCCTACATCTTTCACATTTTAACCACTGAAAGGGATAACAACAGCAATAACCAAAAGATTTGGTATAAAGGCTTTGTTGTGTTGTTGCAAAGGAATAGTAATAACCACAAAGAATATATTGATGACATTAATTTGGGATAAAGGCTTTGTTATTGCTACTATTGTTCTTGTAGAGGAATAGTAATAATGACACATGAGCATTTTAATTCAATGTAATATTGATATATGAGTATCTTAATGGAACTATGTGCAAATCAAAGAGGTAAATGTAAAATGTAAGCTAATAATCTTACTTGGAATACAAACTGACTATAGATTCTTCTTTATTGGTGCCCCCCTCGTGCCCTCAATGTTTCGTAAGCAAACTAAATGTACAAGAGTCTTGCCATTGGAAATATGACAAAAACACTACTGCCCTTTTTTCTTGCTGCAAAGAGAACATGTGCTAACAACACCTATTTTAACCATTGCATGCTGATGCTTATAAAGTTCATCTTTTATTGCTTTCACAAAATAATACATTACAATTCGAGAACACTGAACAAGTAGTATTATAAACTAATGAATCAAGCAAAAATGACTCTAAACAAATGAGTTTTAAGAAATATATGACTGGAATGAAAAAAATGGAGCAAAATATTCACTGTCTCTATCAAAGAAATAAACCATCAAAGCAAAGCAATTAACACCACAAAATTCAAGCTTCTTATTGAGAAGAATTTGCATGCATTTGACAAAATGAACTTCAAATTCTTCTTTTCATCTTTTATATGCTTAAATACAACATATTAGTTATTGAAATTGTTAGAACTTAATTTGATGATACATTGTGAAACCATATTATTTGGAGCTCTATCACAGTCTATTCAAGAGTTCTCATGATCAAGACTTCCCAAAGAGAGTTGATAATGAAATGTATTGTAGTTGTTGATAGCATATTAAAAGCCTTGAAACACACACACACATCATAGTCCATTAGTCGACTTATAGCCTTGTCTAGTCGACTTATTCTTGGTATAGTCGACTTATATATTTCCCTAGTCGACTATCTTTTGTCCTGAAAAATCCCAACTCTCTGTTTGTCACTGTTAGTCGACTTAACAGTTTATATAGTGGACTAATAATGTTGTAGTCGACTTATAACTTCCCTCTGTCGACTAGTTTCAGTTTTCAAAAACTTGTCTTTTGATTTTATCATGACCTAGTCGACTTGGTCTCTTCTATAATCGACTAACCTTGAGAAATTTGCCTACCCAGTCGACTAACCCATATCTCAAGTCGACTAATGGCAGTTTCTATTTTCTGGTATTCCTTCAACGTTATTCAACGTTTAAACATTCAAAATGCTCCTAATAACTACCCTAACTAACCATAGAGTTCAGCTAAATATAGGGTTGTTATCTTAGGTTTAAAATACCAATTAAAATAGAAAGTTTTCTGACCAAAACTCTGAAAAAAATTCTAGTTTTCTGAAAAATGTTCTCACTTTCTGTTTCTTCACCAAATTCCTACTCCTAAGTGAAGATCTCTGAAAGTCCACCTATAATATGTTGGCCCAAGAGGTTACACTCTCCAATTGTTTTGTGTTTTGATGATGACAAACCAAATTAGAGCTATGGTACTAAAAAGTTGTTAAGATGAGTTTCAGTTTTGTACCATGTTTAGAGACCATTTGCTTAGCTATTGCAAGAACTTCTAAAGTTCTACAAGTAAGAAGACCAATTGCACATCAAGGAAGGATCATAGAAGAGAAGGCAAATTGCACATCAAGAAGGATCTAGAAGAGAAGGCACTAGCAAGGATGGCTGGCTCAAAGACTTGAAGATAGCTCAAGAAGTCTTCATGTAATTTATTTTTCAGTTTATAGTATGTTAAAGAATAGTGGATAGGTTTGAAGCTCTATCACACACGTTTTTGCGCACATGCTCATTCCAAAATAATTTCTCATAAATTATACAAAAATATTTTGCATACAAGTTTTTGCCTACAAATACATCTTATGTTTAAATCTATTTCCTGTTCAAAAGTATATTTTGTTAAAATCAAAAATCCTCTTTGTTTTCTTTCTTAAAATCGATTTTTGACTGATCCGGTCGACGGGACAGTCGACCGAGTCTGTGTCAGTCTGGTCCGGTCGACCGGACCAGTCGACCGCAGTCCTGGCAGAGGCACGTATCAGTGTGCACGTCTGCGGTCGACCGGGGCGGTCGACCGAGATATTTGTTTTTGCTCACAGGTTGTTTCAGTCGACCGGTCTCGGTCGACCGCTGGCCTATAACGGTCAAATTTTTGATCTACCGGTCGACCGGCCCAGTCGACCGATCTGACCGTTTGAACAGTAACGGGCAGATTTTTAAGAGCTGTTTATTTTTGTCTTTTGTGTTTAAAATTCGTTTAAAGATATATTTTGATCTAATTACCTCCTAAACATCAGTAATTATGTTTTATCCCTAAACCCTAGCCCTCTCCTATAAATAGGGGTTTGGGAGAAATTGGTTACAACAATTATTGCTAAAAATTCAAAAGTTTAAGGCTTTCAAAGTTCTTGGTTTTTGTGCTAAATGCTCTCAATTCTCTGAAGGGTTTCAAAAGTTTTTCTCTGATTTCAATTTCTTTTCCTTACACACAAAAGAGCTTCAATTCTACTCATTATTCTCTAAGGACCTTTGTAAGGGAAGAGATTTTTGAAAGAGAGAGTTTGTGGTCTTGTGACTACTCAGATATTCTTGTGATTGTAATTGAGGAGTTGGGTACTCCGGTTGTAATTGTTCTTTGTGATAGTGGAAGTAGCTAGAATCCTTCTGGGGAAGGCGGGGAGTAGAGCTGGGAGCTGGGTGCTCGAACCTCGATAACATATCTTGTGTTTGCGATTGGTTTACTTTCTTGCACTCTTTTACTATACTTGCTCTTATTCTTGCTCATCATAATCATTGTCATATTTACTTGCTTGCATTCATCTTGTGAAACTTGATTGTTGTAACTTTAAATTTTTAATTTGCCCCGTGATTAGCATTGTCACCTATTCACCCCCCCTCTAGGTGACTTTTCAATTGGTATCAGAGCTTGGACTCTAGGTTTGGCTTAACATCCATAGAGGAATCCTTAAATATTGCTAATCAACATTTTCATTTCATTCATTCATCACTAGTAAACATGACGACAACATTAAATCCCCACCTAAATTTGATGGCCTCAATTTCCCAATTTGGAAGGTTAGGATGACTATATTTTTGCAATCTTTGGGTAGCTTAGTAGCCAAGTCCTTGACTAAACCCTATGTAGCACCCGATAGTGATGAGAGCACTTGGACCGACTTCAACTTTAGAGAATATGAGGCTAACTCCAAAGCCCAAAACTCCCTATTAACCGCCTTGAATGAGGATGACCTTACACGGGTAATTCATTGCCAATCCGCCTATGAGATTTGGCAACATTATTTGGTCACACACGAAGGGACTTCACAAGTCAAGAGAGCTAAATAGATCTCTTGAGGTCCCAATATGAGTCATTCAAAATGCTTGATGAAGAATCTATTGATAGTATGATTACTCGTTTCACTAAAATCACTAATGGTCTCTCTTCATTAGGTGATGACATCTCCAACGATCAAAAGGTGCGGAAAGTGATTCGGGCGCTTCCTTCTTCATGGGAGATCAAGGCACCACCTTAAAGGAGTTGAACGACAAGGACGAGATGGACATCATTAGTCTCATTGGGAACCTAAAGACCCATGAGATGGAGAAGAAGGCAAGAGATGAAGCCACTACCTCAAAGAAAAAATCCATAGCCTTCAAGACTTCATCCACCAATGATGACGATGATAAAGACGAAGAAGAAGATGAGGAGCTAACTCTACTTGTGCGGAATGTCAAGAGGTTGTACCGAAAGAACAAGTTCAACTTCTGGAGAAGATTCGAAGGCAAAGAGGAGCGGAAGATCATTTGCTATAATTGCCGCAAACCTGGACATATCATGGCGGATTGTCCGGAGTTCAAGAAGAAGATGACTTCCTCCTTCAAGCCAAAGAAACCGGAGGAGAAGAAAGCCTACAAAGCAACATGAGATTCGGAAAGCGAGTCCGAAGAGGAGGTGGATCAAGCTAACATGTGTTTCATGGTAAACACACCCAAGGTAACCCCTCAATCCCTTGATGATGAAGATGATGATGTAAGTAAGGAAGTTCTAGTGCATGCTTTTGTAGAACTTTCTGAAACTTATGATAACAAGAAACTTGAATGCATAAAATTACAAAAAGAAGTTGCTTTTCTTAAGAATCAACTTGCCATTGTTTCTAAAGAAAAAGATGATATTTCTTCTAATTTCATTTCCATGCAAAAAGAATTTTGTGCCTACAAGAGTACTTGTAAGGCAAAATCTCCTATTATTGATGAAAAGAAAATTTCTTCTTTTAAATCCAAAATGAATGATTTTGAAAAATTTAAAAGATTGTGCCTTTAATACTAAGAAACTTGAAGAAAAATTTTCTAAAAAGCACACATCTCATGCTAAGATTCCTCATGCTCACACTACACTAACACGTCTCATGTTCATGCTCACAATGCCCATGCTCACAAATCACACACTCATTATGCTTTTAAATATGGTAGAGTGTATAGATGCACATATTGTGGCAAAAATGGACATTTAGCTAAGTTTTGCTATGATCAACTAAATAGAACAAATAATCTTGTTTGGGTTCATGACACTAACCCTAGAGGACCCAAGAAAATGTGGGTACCAAAATCAAGTCTTAAATTGTTTGATGTAGGTACACACCAAAGCTCCAAGACGTAGGGAGCGGTGGTACCTTGATAGTGGTTGTTCAAGACACATGACATGGGACATCAACAACTTCACAACCCTATCAAGGTACATGGAAGGTGGCACCGTCACCTTCGGGGATGACTCCAAAGGAACTATCATCGGTATAGTAACATTCAAATTGGTGCATCTCCTATTATTGAGAATGTTGTTTTAGTTGATGGTTTGAAACATAATTGCTTAGCATTAGTCAACTTTGTGATCGTGGACTTAAAGTTATTTTTGATGATACTTCTCGTAAGATTTTTGATGTTAAATCCGATATTTGTATTCTCACCGTTTTCGTGATAATAATGTTTATATTATTGACATGCTTAATTTAGATTGTTCTACTAAATGCTTAAATGCTTTTGATGAAAATTCTTGGCTTTGGCATAGAAGATTAGGACATGCATCTTTTGACCATATCTCTAGGATTAATTCAAAGGAATTGGTGAAGGGTATACCTTGCTTGAATTTTGAGAAAGACCGCATTTGTAGTGCGTGTCAACTTGGGAAACAAACCAAGTCTTCCTTTAAACCAATCAAGGATATCATGTCAACTAGGCCTTTAGAATTAATTCATATGGATCTTTTTGGACCAACTAAACTAAGAGTTTAAATGGAAGTAGATTTGCATTTGTTTTGGTTGATGATTTCTCCCGTTTTACTTGGGTTTTCTTTTACAAAATAAAGATCAAACTTTTTCTCATTTTAAAATTTTTCGAAAAAGAGTTGAAAAAGAAAAGGGTTTTTCAATTTTGAGAATAAGGAGTGATAGAGGTGGTGAGTTTATTAACCAACTCTTCATGACTTATTGTGATGAAAAGGGAATTAAGCATGAAACGTCTTGTCCTAGAACTCCACAACAAAATGGAGTTGTAGAAAGGAAAAATAGAATACTTCAAGAGATGGCTAGGACAATGATAAGTGAATATGACCTCCCTCAATATTTATGGGCCGAGGCCGTAAACACCGCATGCTATATATCGAATCGTTTATTTGTGCAAAAATTCTTCAAAAACATCATTTGAAATGTATCATTCTAGAAAACCAAATGTTGCATATTTTAAAGTTTTTGGATGCAAGTGTTTTGTTTTGAATACTAAGGATAATTTGGGTAAATTTGATGCTAAGGCTTATGAGGCTATCTTTGTTGGATATTCTCTACTAGCAAAGCATATAGAGTTTTCATTAGATCTTCTCAAACCATTGAAGAATCCATGCATGTTAAATTTGAAGAATCTAATGTGGTTGTTGAGAATGTTGTAGAGTTTGAACCATTAGGTGAAGACATGGAGAGACTATCCTTGAAGGACTCACCCGCTCAAGAAGAAAAGCTAGATCCTATTGGTGAAGTTCAAGAGGATAAGGAGGAAAGCACTCAACCGCTTCCTAAAGCTTGGAGATACGCTACAAATCATCCTAAGGAGCTCATCTTGGGTGATGCATCTAAAGGAGTCACTACGCGCTCCAAACTCCATGACCTATGTGGTAACTTTGCTTTCATTTCTCATTTTGAACCCAAAGGCATTCTCGAAGCCGAGACGGACCCATATTGGTTGCTTGCCATGCAAGAGGAACTCAATCAATTTGAGCGCAACCAAGTTTGGCACCTTGTTCCTAAGCCCCACGATAGACCAATAATGGTACTAAGTGGATCTTTAGAAACAAGATGGATGAGTCCGGAAATGTCATTAGGAATAAAGCTAGGTTAGTGGCCCAAGGTTACACTCAAGTTGAGGGAATTGACTTTGAGGAGACCTTTGCACCCGTAGCACGGCTCGAAGCCATACGGATGACACTAGCTTTTGCATGTTTTAAAAATTTTAAACTTTTTCAAATGGATGTAAAAAGTGCATTTTTAAATGGTTTTATAATGAAGAAGTTTATGTTGCTCAACCTCCCGGATTTGTTGATCATGTTCATCCCGATTTTGTTTTTAAACTTGATAAAGCTTTGTATGGATTGAAACAAGCTCCAAGAGCTTGGTATGAAAGGCTTTCTAGTTTTCTCATTTCAAATGATTTTATTAAAGGCAAAGTGGACACAACTCTTTTTACTAAGCATGTTGATAATGATATTTTAATTGTGCAAATTTATGTTGATGATATAATTTTGGATCTACTAATGAGCTTTTATGCAAGGATTTTGAGAAAGTCATGCAACTTGAATTTGAAATGTCTTCAATGGGTGAGCTCAATTTCTTCCTTGGACTCCAAATCAAGCAATTGCAAGACGGAACCTTCATTAACCAAGCCAAGTACGCAAAGGAGCTAGTAAAGAAGTTTGGGCTTGAAGGATCAAAGGCTTGCAACACTCCAATGGCAACTACAACCAAGCTTGATAAGGATGAACAAGGTAAAAATGTTGATATTAAATTATATAGAAGCATGATAGGAAGTCTTTTATATTTGACGGCAAGTAGGCCGGATATCATGTTTAGTGTGTGTCTTTGTACTAGATTTCAATCGTGTCCTAAAGAGTCTCATCTTATTGCGGTAAAACGCATTATTCGTTATATTAAGGGCACTATTGGAATGGGTCTTTGGTATCCGAAAACTAAAGATTTTTCTATGACTAGTTATTCGGATCCGACTATGCGGGTTGTAGAGTAGATAGAAAGAGTACTAGTGGGACATGTCAATTTCTTGGTAATTGTCTTGTTTCATGGTCCTCTAGGAAACAAAATTCCGTAGCTCTCTCAACCGCCGAGGCGGAGTATGTTGCCGCGGGGGCTTGTTGTGCACAAGTCCTTTGGATGAAACATACTCTCCTTGATTTTGATTTGCACTTTGATCATATAAAAATATTTTGTGATAATACTAGTACTATACACATGACCAAAAATGCAAATCAACATAGTAAGACCAAGCACATTGAGATTAGATATCACTTTCTTAGAGATCATTTTGAGAAAGGTGATATAGATATTGATTATGTTTCCACAGATTTACAACTAGCCGATATTTTCACTAAACCCCTTGATTTTGCTAGATTTTCGTTTATTTGTGGAGAACTTAATGTTTGTATTATTGAATAGACATGTTTTTCATAACCCTTTTTGATGTATGACAAAAGGGGGAGAATAAGTTTACATGACAAAAATAAGTTCATTTGGTCTTGGTTCCATATGAATTTATATGCTTTAAATTTTAAAGATTTGTTTTATGAGTTTATGTTTATGTATGTATGAGTTTTTGAATTCATGTATTTGAGAATTCTTGTGTTTTAGTTTTGTGTTTTAGTTGTTTTGGTATTTTTGGTATCAAGAGCAATTTTGTGTTTTATATTAGTTTCAATAATTGGTGCATCATTTCAATTATTGGTATCTAGAGCATATTCTTGTGTTTTATGTATAGCATAATTTGAGGGAGAGTTTTCTCCTCCCTACATTTTTGTCAATAGCCTATTTGTTTTGTCATCATCAAAAAGGGGGAGATTGTTGGCCCAAGAGGTTACACTCTCCAATTGTTTTGTGTTTTGATGATGACAAACCAAATTAGAGCTATTTGGTACTAACAAGTTTGTTAAGATGAGTTTCAGGTTTTGTACCATGTTTAGAGACCATTTGCTTAGCTATTGCAAGAACTTCTAAGTTCCACCAAGCAAGGAAGGCAAATTGCACATCAAGGAAGGATCATAGAAGAGAAGGCACTAGCAAGGCATTGGATGGCTCAAAGACTTGAAGATAGCTCAAGAAGTCTTCATGTAATTTGTTTTTCAGTTTATAGTATGTTAAAGAATAGTGGATAGGTTTGAAGCTCTATCACACACGTTTTTGCGCACATGCTCATTCCAAAATAATTTCTCATAAATTATACAAAAATATTTTGCATACAAGTTTTTGCCTACAAATACATCTTTATGTTTAAATCTATTCCTGTTCAAAAGTATTTTTGTTAAAATCAAAATCCTCTTTGTTTTCTTTCTTAAAATCGATTTTTGACCTGATCCGGTCGACCGGGACAGTCGACCGAGTCTGTGTCAGTCTGGTCCGGTCGACCGGACCAGTCGACCGCAGTCCTGGCAGAGGCACGTATCAGTGTGCACGTCTGCCGGTCGACGGGGCGGTCGACCGAGATATTTGTTTTTGCTCACAGATTGTTTCAGTCGACCGGGTCGGTCGACCGCTGGCCTATAACGGTCAAATTTTTGATCTACCGGTCGACCGGCCCAGTCGACCGATCTGACCGTTTGAACAGTAAAGGGCAGATTTTTAAGAGCTGTTTATTTTTGTCTTTTGTGTTTAAAAATTCGTTAAAGATATATTTTGATCTAATTACCTCCTAAACATCAGTAATTATGTTTTATCCCTAAACCCTAGCCCTCTCCTATAAATAGGGGTGTTTGGGGAGAAATTGGTTACAACAATTATTGCTAAAAATTCAAAAGTTTAAGGCTTTCAAAGTTCTTGGTTTTGTGCTAAATTCTCTCAATTTTCTGAAGGGTTTTCAAAAGTTTTTCTCTGATTTCAATTTCTTTCCTTACACACAAAAGAGCTTCAATTCTACTCATTATTCTCTAAGGACCTGTAAGGGAAGAATTTTTGAAAGAGAGAGTTGTGGTCTTGTGACTACTCAGATATTCTTGTGATTGTAATTGAGGAGTTGGGTACTCCGGTTGTAATTGTTCTTTGTGATAGTGGAAGTAGCTAGAATCCTTCTGGGGAAGGCGGGGAGTAGAGCTGGGTGCTCGAACCTCGATACATATCCTTGTGTTTGCGATTGGTTTACTTTCTTGCACTCTTTTACTATACTTGCTCTTATTCTTGCTCATCATAATCATTGTCATATTTACTTGCTTGCATTCATCTTGTGAAACTTGATTGTTGTAGCTTTAAATTTTAATTTGCCCCGTGATTAGCATTGTCACCTATTCACCCCCCCTCTAGGTGACTTTTCATAATAGCCCTTGTCCACGATCACATACTGAATCAAGGCTTATAGGAAAGTTTGTAATCACTCAAGGAATCATTGTACAAGAGCGTCTTCTTGGTGTGGAAGAGAAGTTGTACAAGGTGTTGTGGTCTTCTTGATTGTAAGAAGAGTTATATACATTTGGCAAAGGGATTTGTCAAGTGGGATACAAGGTGTTAATTTTGGGTGTACAAAGTCAAGGTTAAAGGAAAATCTCAAGCGGGTGGCTTGGGGACTGGATGTAAGTCACGAGGACTGAATCAGGATAATCACTTGTGTTTGCGTTTGCTTAACTTTTCTGTGATTTATTTTCCTATTGCAAGTATGTTTATTTTTTTAACACTAATATTCTTGTGTGAGTGTTGATTTTGTATATTAGATCCACACTTGGCATCATCTCGGGATCAACAGAAATAACTTAAATGGAAATTAAAAGATAAGAACATTGTAAATATGTAACTAACTGGAGGGAAGAGTATACTCCATTTGTAGAAAGATTGTTTATATGTTACATATAGCTTTTTTCTCCATTCCTATTTTGCTTTTGCTACTGGATTTACACCATAGAGAAGAACCATTTATAACACAACACTATATTCAACTTGAATTGATATATAGCTATGGACCAAAATAATGACCAAAATCCATTCCAGTCATATATGTCTAAAACTTAAACCCTAAATCCACTAGATCGCTTGATCCATTACCTAAATCCAGATCCATGAATATCGGTCATAAGGTCTAACTGGATCCTGATCGAATGTCTCGTCTGGATTGAAAGATCTTTTCTGCCTGGATCCTACATAAGATCTATGTCATAATCGTGACATTTTGAATCCCTGACAAAGATGGTTTGCTCATGGAAGTAGATAAATCTATACATGGACTGAAGGTCTATGATAGTTTTGTAGCTTTCTCATTGAATGATGCCACTATTTTATAGCCTAGATTTAGGTTATTTTGTTATGAGTATGGAAACTCTATGGCTGCAGTTTCTATAAACTATACTATTGCATCAAGATTTAACACTACCATTTGGCACATTTGGGTAATTTTGAGTACTTGATGTACATTATGGAAATGTCTAATGATGGACTTGGGTGTGAATATCTGATGAAACAGAAGTTTATTAAGACACGTGATTGTTCAACTAGAAATTGAAGTTTATGGCAGAGCCAATGAAGGCAGATCAATCAAGTAGAGTTTTTCCCCTACTTTTTTTAGCTTTTTCTGTAATATTAATGGAGCCAATCAGTGGAATTGGTAAAAGGAGTTGAATAATTTAAGCTGCACACAAGTTTTGTAAAAGGGGATCTAAATTGCACTATACCTAGGCTGTAATTATAGTGAGGTCAAATACCAATAATGTCTATAGAATATGAAAATGTCTATGGCATCTATATATGAAAATGTTCATGTATGAGCGTCTCTTCTAGGTCAAAATCCAATAATGTTACATGGCTTGAAGATTGAAGTTATGGAGTGTGGTGGTGATTTTCCACCACAAGTGATTGGACGGGCGATCTTCATCAAGAGCAAAAGATGATTAGGATGGGTTAGCTCATGTAAACAAAGCACAACACAAAAGAAACACAGGATTTTATGTGGAAACTCTTAACTGGGAAAAATTATAGGAAGGATAAGGAGCTTCACTATAATTTTTAGGAAATACAGAAGTTATTCGCCAGAGTCTTAGTGATAGGCTTAATTGAAAAAGAGGTCTCGGGCTTAACTAAAAAGTTCTTCTCTTCATTGGTAGATGAGGTTTACTTATACTCGATTAAGATGTTAGCATAGTTGCAGATGGTGCGGTCGAGATCTTCGTAACTGCACGATTTGCACATGTCAATTTGTTGTAATGGCCGCGATCAATGATGCTGCCTTATTGGGATAACATGCAAGAAAATTCACCACTGTTCATAATTGCCCGCGCTGAGTGGGCCACCATTATGAACGTGGGGGAAATTAGTGGCGTAACTGTCGGCAGAGATCAAAGGTGAACTTTTGCTAGAGCTTCTTGATGGACCTGCTCTGATACCAAATGTTGGTCCCGAGATGATGCCAATTGTTGAACTTGCTCTGTTGGCACTTATGGATTAAAATACGAAGTCAACACAAATACTAAAACAAAGAAGGATTAAAGTTAAACAAATAAATAAACTTGCAATAAAGGAAATCAAATCTCAGAAAAGTTTAGACAAACGCAAATACGAGAAATTTATCCTGGTTCGGTCCTCGTGACCTACATCCAGTCCCCAAGCCACCCGCTTGAGATTTCCTTTATCCTTAATTTGTACACCCAAAATCAAACACCATGCACACCACTTGACAAATCTCCTTTGCCAAATGTGTACACCTTCTCTACAACCAAGAGAACAATCACCACCTTGTACAACTTGCTTCTACACCAAGAAGACCCTCTTGTACAATGATCTTTGAGGATTATAACATTTCCTATAAGCCTTGGTACAGTGTATGAACGTGGACAAGGGCTAGTATAGGAGAAAAACTTCAGAGAACTTCACTATAGAGTTGAAATTTGGTGAAAAACTGAAAGGGAACAGTTTTCAGGATTGGCAGAATTTTTTGATTTAGAAAACTGAAGATTAGGATTAGTATTTGGCCTTTAGATTAACAACCCTTATATAGCTGCACTCTAGGGTAAGTTAGGGTAGTTACAGGTGCAATTCAAAAGTTTAAAATGTTGGAAAACATTGCACAAAAGACCAGATAAAAGAAACTGTCCAACAGTCAGAAACTGCATATAGTCGACTTGCCTTTTGAGTTAGTCGACTATATTGGCAAATTTCCAAAGGGTAGTCGACTAGTAATGGGTATTAGTCGACTAGGTCAAGATAAGCTCAAGTGACAGGTTTTTGGATAACTGAACCAAGTCGACTGCAACTTCTTTATAAGTCGACTAGGCCAGTGATTAGTCGACTAGGGGAATAGGGTTAGTCGACTAGGGGAATAGGGTTAGTCGACTACAATTGTCTATTAGTCGACTATGTCTTCTGTCAAATCGACTAATGGACAAACAGAGAGTTGGGTATAAAGTGAGACACAGGATTAGTCGATTAGGAAGTTTGGTTAAGTCGACTACTCTATGGGTTAGTCGACTATAAAGGGATATAAGTCGACTATACAACTATGATATGTATGTGTGTATCAAGGCTTTTGACATGCTATTATACAATTACAAAACACATCTTATCAACTCTCTTTGGGAAGTCTTGATCATGTAGAACTCTTGATTAATCTTGTGTTAGAGCTCCAAATGAAATGCTTCACAAATGTCTTCATCAAAACATGTTCCAACATTCTCCCCCATTTTGATGATGACACGTTGTGTGCACATATACTCCCCCTGCAGAAAATAAGTTATATTTTCCTCCCCTTGCAGAAATTGGTTATAATAAATATAGAAATATTGTGTTCTCCCCCTGCAACAAATATATCACAGAATGTATGTATGTATGTATGTATGTATGTATGTATGTATGTATGTATGTATGTATATATTATATATATAATATATATATATATATATATATATATATATATATATATATATATATATATATATATATATATATATTCTCATCAACTTCTTATATGGTACCTACAAGATAAACGTTAGATGGTATCAATCATAAAAGAACATATTAACCTTTAGGAGTCCAAATCCATTTTGAATTTGGTTTTCACCTGTTAGTATACATATAATTGCGTAAATTACATATATCATGAATGTATGATGCAATATAGGTATTTTTATCATTAATGCTTAAATTCTTAGGAATCCATATATACATATTCTTAATTCTTTTTGAAACATTATTAGATTTTCTTTTCACAAAAGAATCATATGGATTACTAATATATGAAGATTTTTCAATATATCCAATACCATAATTATTATGTGACAACTTTTGAAAAGATAACAAGTCATTCAAATTTTCTTTTCCTTGATTGAACTTAGTCACATTTTTCAACATATCTTCATATTTCTTTTGAAAACTAACATGTTTTTATCCAATATAGAAATCCTTTCATTCAAAGACATAGTTTCTTTTTAAGAAAAACATTTTCTTTTATAAACTTCTCATTATCATTTTTCAAAGATGATATTACTTTTTCAAACTCATCTTTTTGAGAGTTTATAGAAGAAACTTGTAAAGCATAACATGAATTTTCATTTAAAAATTTTTCATTTTCTTTTGATAAAACTTTATTTTCAGTTTTTCATTTTTCAGATCATTAAATAATTCATGAAATGCTTCTGAAAGTTCAGTAAATGATACCTCATCATCTTCTAGGGCCATGTAACATAGGTTGACACGTTCAGTGGTTTCTTTCGTCACAGGACGAGGAATCACTGTTTTCCCATGAGGCTTCGTAGTCTTTTATCTTTTTGAACTTTTTGCTCTTGTATTTACCTTTATTTTTGATCAAAGGGCAATCCTTCTTCAAATGACCTGTTTTATTACAATTAAAGCATTTAAATTTACCTTACTTTAAGAATCTCCTGAATTTCCTTGAAAGCATAGCCATCTCCTCTTCATCTTCATCGGAATTGTCCGTGTCGGAGGATGCATGGAAAGCAAGTTCTTTCTTCATTGAGTGAGGTTATCATTCATCCTTTTTTCTTTCTTCCAATTGCACTTCATATGCCATTAGATTACCAATTAGGTTTTCTAAATCATAGTTGAGAGATCATTCGCCTCTTCAATAGCGGTTCTCTTCTTCTCCCATTCTGGTGTGAGTGCACGAAGGATCTTGCGAACTTTTTCGACTTGGGTGTAGTCCTTTCCAAGGGTGCTAAGGAATTAGTAATGTCGGTGAATCTTGTAACCATTTCTCATATGGTTTCATTCTCCTCCATTTGAATAATTCAAACCTGTGGACAAGAACAGATATTTTAGACTCTTTAACTTTATTTGTGCCTTCGTGTGTTACCTGAAGAGTATGCCATATTTGATTTGCTGAAGTTGCTATTGACACACGGTTGAACTCTTCTTTGGTTAAGGCACAGAACAAGGCATTCATCGCTTTGGCGTCAAGGTTCGCATTCCTCTTTTGATCATCACTCCAAGCGTTGTAGTGGGTAGCCGGTTTGGTGTACGGTGCTTCTACGAGGTTTCAAAGTTCGTAATTGAGCGATTGCAAGTAGATCTTCATTCTACACTTCCAATAGTTGTAGTTGGATCCATCAAATAGTTGTGGACGTTGTGTAGAATGTCCTTCTTTGAATTGTGACGAAGGAAACTCCGTTGCCATCCATGCTTGTTGTTGACTAGGTATGCAGGACTTGTGTGCCGGCTCGGGGCTCTGAAAACATGTTAGAGCTCCAAATGAAATGCTTCACAAATGTCTTCATCAAAACATGTTCCAACACTTCTTGGTTCAAAGCTGGAGTCTTCAAAGTAGAGGAAACCTCAGAACGGAGAGGACCTAGAAGAGGTCAGGAATAATATGAACTTTGGAGAAAGGCTATGATGTACCTCGAAGGGTTGGAAGGTGAGGGATACGTGTCGTCATCTTAGATGGAGTCAGAATTTGACCACTACAAATCCCTCGCTCTTTCGCTTGTCGGAGCCTGTGGACGTGAAGTCAAAAGAGCGGAGTTGGTGGGAGACCTTTTAATGCCTTTGATGTTCGTGGGAAGCTGAGGATCTGGATCATAAATGTGGATCTTCAGGATTTAATTGTAGGTTGTACAACTAGATGCCAACTGTCGCATCGGTCGGCTATATTTCTCTAGGATCAGATCACATGTCCCTTCGAATCCAGGAGACATAAAAACTGGGAGGTAGGTGATTGCACACATTTATTGCATTCTTTATTACATTTCACATTTATCATGTAATAAATCTGCTAAATTTCTGTCTTAAATGTCTATTTTGTAGAAGATAATCATGAGGAGAAAGAGGATAAAATCAACTAAATATCAGTTAAATTCAGATTAACTAGATCTATTTGGTTAGAGGAGGATGATCCCAAATCCAGTTGGTTCAGTTTTTGGTGAATCAGGTGGTTAAAGCTAAAGATCAACTGAGGATAACGTCAAATACAGAGTCCAAATCCAAAGGGATAAATGGATAGAGAGAAGATTAACGGATGAGATGAAGTAATTCTGACTCAGATTCTGACTGGATATAATTTAGTATTTGAATCATAACTTTCGCTACAAGAAAGCAAATCTGATGATTCAAGATGATCCAGAAAGAGGACTTAAAGGGATACAACTCTTAAGTTGATCATTATTTCTAATTCTGTCATTTGATAAATTATATTTAGCAATCAATATACTAATAAGCTGCAGGTCAGAACTGAATATCGACATCAAATCAAGTTTAGAGATAAGGGAAGGATTCAAATTCAGAAATAACCAGCTTCCCTTATCTTCATACTCCTCTACCCTCTGCATTTCTCCTATAAATACCTGCAATCTCAAAGGCAAAAGGGAATGACTAGCAGAGATAGATTTTAGGCTAGTTTTTTATTCTTTTAGTGTAAGTTTTTATTTTCTTTTTATGTAATTTTTATTTCTTTGTAAGCATAGGTTAGACTGAGATTTATGTAAGTAAGAGAGAGAGGCTTATGTTGAGAGTGACACCGATGTACCCTCCTCCTTTCTTTCATCATTTTTGCAAGCAATAAAAGGTAACTTTTTTATGTTCGTATTTACTTTTGTTTTCTTCTTCTTCTTTCAACTTTTCCTCTTTTGGTTATGATGAGCATCCAAGTGAATCTAGAAGCATCAGTATAGCCATGTTTGTGTGAGTGCCACCGATATTTCATGATGATGTTATCCTCCTCAAGATTTTATATCATTTCATTCTTGTTCATCTTGATGATGTAATGCAAATAGGGACTGAGCTCGATCTTATGGGTTATGCGTTGATCGCCTCCGAAGTAAGGTAAAACATGTAAGGATTCTAGGTAAGTCATCAACCAAAGGAGATAAGTTTTTCTTTTAGGTTTTCTTTTCTTTTAATTTTAGTGTAAATTACCAACACCACAATCTTCCAAATTTCTTTCACTCTTTTTCATTTCTTTGTACATATTCACTTCTATTTTCTCCACCTTCTCTATCTATCACTTTCTTTCTAACTTTACTATAACTTCATTTCTCTTTTCTTTTTAAGAACTCAAAGAACAATTTTAACTATTAATTGTAGCATAAAAGAGAACTTCCTAAAAAGCTTCCATCGCTAGTCTCTCATTTGTGGATCACGACTCGCATAGCTACTTGCTATTACGGTAGTATTGAGACTTGCACTTTCCATCTTAAGTTTGAAATTCTAAATTCTTGTGTGCAGGTTATAACTCAATCAAATTTTGGCGCCGTCGTCGGGGAGGGACGGTAAGCAATTCTCTTTAAAGTTTGCATTTTAGTTAACCTTCTTCTTTGTTTTTGGTGTACAGATTTAATAACAAGGAATTTTTGCTGCAGTGGACATATAAGCGGCCCTAAACTCTACTCAAAAAAGCAGAGCCCAGAAGCTTTCAGATTTGCTACATTCGTGTGACAATCTGAGTGAACTACTAGCTTGTATCTTCTACAGGTTGGCTGAATTGCATAGTTTAATCTCTGTAGCATTTATTTCCTTGTTTGACTCACTGTATATACATTTCTAACATAACAGTAAAAAGTTGATTGTAAATACTAAAAATGATTTAGACTTTGCATTTAGGCACGTATCTATTTCATTACATTTTCTATTTACTATTGAAAAGTGTTGGAGCCAAGGTATGTGTGCATAACATTTAGTATAAGGTTCATTCTTGTATGAAATATTGCTTGAGTGTTACTTTTTTCTATATACTTATACACTGTACTAAATTGATTTAAGGGCTTGTCCTATAAAAAGATAAGGTGGGGAAGTCATTACCCTCCCTTAGCCCACAAATAATCTCCTCACTCACTAACCTAAGCCTAATTAAAACTAAGTAGACGGTGGCCCTAGGGACATCTCGGACTCAAATAGGAGACTGACTTAAGGGGGAAGTTGATTTGAATCTGACTCTTGCCAAATCGGTGACTAAGGTTGGGGATTGAGGGGCGAAACCCCGAAGGCTGGTGGTTTGGCTTAATTAGGCCCGTCGCTTCTGCGCGGATATCTCCCACCAATCTTGCCCCTACCTGGCCGATTAACTTGTGGTCAGATTCGGCAATATACCCCCAATGGACAGTTTAACCAGCTAGGAGTCGTATAGGTCTAAGGTTTACCCTAACTAAGGTTAGATTTTTTTTTTCTTTTTATTTGTTTGCTTATTTGTTTGTTTTTTCTTTGTTTGTGTTTTATTATGTGATATGGCTTATAACAATAATTTTTTCAATTTTAATGGTAATCCATATTACACCCGACCTCTTTTTCGGATATTACTAATCCGGCATATCATAACTTTAACCAATCTAGTGTGCCGGATTGGTCTTATCCGAATCAATATAACCCAAGCCCCCAATCTCATAACCATAATTCCAGAATAATTTCAACTCTTCACAGAGTCAATGGGGATTCACCTCCTCCGAGTCCAATTTTCAACCAACTTGTCCTCCTTATCCACCTTGTCCACAATATTTTCAAGATTCATACTCAGTTCCACCAGTTCAAAATAAAAATCATCAATTTTGAAAATGAGTATGCGTGAGTCTAAGCAACAATCACAAAATCTGACGGACTCACAATTTCATCACAAATTCCAAAATAATACTTCAGCTTTTCAAGTCTAATCACAACAAACGATGAACCAATCAATTATGAAAAGATGCTTGAAGTCATGACTTAGGCTCAAATTGCTCGTAATCATGACATAGATATGATGGTCCAAACTCTCTGTTCTCACCGTTTGACCATTTCTGATGTCGCTAATTATTCTGTTAGAGTCGAAGAATCATGTTATTTTGGAAAACAAGATTCCATTTCAGTACAACCATTTGAACTTATCCAAACTCTAAATTTTGAAAATGACATTGACAATTGGCAAGTTACTCCTTTTCTAAAATTGAACTTGAGAATGAATATGATCCTGAACCTTCCCTTGGTGATTCAATTCTACTTCCTGATTCAATAATGACTCTGGTATCTTCACCTGATTTTAATATTTTCTCGAGTCAACATTGGATCCTGTGCCAAGTCATTATGAAATTGAATCACCAATCTTTCATGATCATCATATTAAACTTGACCAATTTCATGCTTTTGAAAGTCCCATTGGAAAATTGGCAAGTTTTCATTTTTATGAAATTGAACTCAATGAGAAATATGACCTAGATTCTCAAATTTATAACCCAGTTCAAATTCTCGAATCAATATTGACTCCTGTTTTGTTACCCGACTTGAATAATATTTTAGAGTTAGTTTTGATTCTCACACCTGTCATTCTTGAACTTGAATCACCAATATTAAGTCACATTCCATTATGGGAAAATGAATGTGGACTTGAGTTTCAACTTCTTAATTTGGACCTACTTCCTGAACCAATCTCGACTCCTGAACATTTACTTGACTTAAGTTACTTTCCTGAGTCGGTATTAGTTCCCGTACTTTCTAAGTCCAAGTCAATCATTCCATCTTTTCACACTCTATTTTGGGACAAGGCGATCGACAAAATTGACTCCGAAATTAATTATGAAATTTAGAAATTAGATGGGGTAAAATATTTAATAAACATCATTCATGTATACATCATTTTTGTGGGTTGTATAAGAGAGATTTCTGGTGGGTTCCTCCGAACTCCACGAAAATTTGATTGGGCTGCATTTTATGGACCAATCAGACCACCACCGGAATCACCACCTTAAGGTAATATTTTCCTTCCTTTCTTCTTTTTCATGCATCTATGCATTAATTCAAACATTAAGGACAATGCATGAGATAGGTGTAGGGGAAAGTCCAACATAACTTAGGTTTTTCTTTTTATTTAAAAAAGAAGAAGAAAAAATTAACATTTTCTTTACTTTTAAAAACTTTTGAAAATAGAAATAATATTTTGACATGAAATTAAGTCAATTTTAAGGAATAGGATAATCATAATTAGGATTTCTTATACTTGGTCAAAATAAGATCATTTGTTTGATTTTAAGGGTTAGGAAGATAATTTGTCAACGTAATTTAGTCTTGATCTTTACCTTGATGAAATTTGCACACTTTATACACTTACACACTTAGGGTTCAAAAACAAAGATTCTTATGCCTTATTAAAATATATATATATGTATATCTATGAAAAATAAACAAATCTAATTATTGATTAGCTAGGTGCTTTGGCCTAAGCAAGCCTTGGTATTTATGCAAAAGATGATTAAGCTGGGTTTTGTGCCTCATAAAGCATAAGTATTCACACCTAAAAGCAGTTCATATAATAAAATTCTTAATTTTGTGGCCTAGTTTTCTCGAGTCCTTAAGTCCTTGGGGTGTTTTCTCACCGGGTGCCCTAAGACCGTTTGGTTTGGGAGTCATCGAGTAAAGGCTCGTTACATGGGCAGATTAGAAAACCTAATAGAACTAAGGAATAATATCACCAAAAATAAAATAAATATATAAATAAATAAATAAATAAGGCATAAGAGTTAGAGTTAAGGAACCCTTAGTCAAAACTTCACGGTCATGAAGGTGCATATGACTTAGGGTAAAGTAATAAACTAGATGAGAAGCACAATTTGACTCCTTACTTTGATTGATTACAAGTTTTTAAATAGAGACTAAGTTTAGGAATGAAAAATTCAGTTTTCCTATAACTTATAGATTACTTAAATCTTACAATAATATTTCAAATATTTTTCTTTTAAAATGTATTTTCAAAATATTAACATTTTTCTTTCTTTATGGATTTTGTGGGTGCAATCTACTAAAAATCCTCACGAGACAAAACTCGTCCTCTAGGGGTAACCTAGAGGTTTAACAGCTTGTTGCACAAGCTCAGTGCAATCGCGTGACCAGCGAAAGTGGTCTAATAATCTTTGCTTTAGTTTTATTGTTTTGCTCGAGGACGAGCAAAAGATAGGTGTGGGGGTGTGATTGCACACATTTATTGCATTATTCGTTATTATATTTAACATTTATCATGTAATAAATCTGCTAAATTTCTGTCTTAAATGTCTATTTTGTAGAAGATAATCATGAGGAGAAAGAGGATAAAATCAAATAAATATCAGTTAAATTCAGATTTAACTAGATCTATTTGGTTAAAAGAGGATGATCTCAAATTCAGTTGGTTAAATTTAGTTTTTAGTGAATCAGGTGGTTAAAGCTAAAGATCAACCGAGGATAACATCAAATACAGAGTCCAAATCCAAAGGGATAAATGGATAGAGAGAAGATCAACGGATGAGATGAAACACTTCTGACTCAGATTCTGGCTGGATACAATTTAGTATTTGAATCCTAACATTCGCTACAAGAAAGCAAATATAATGATTCAAGATGATCCAGAGAGAGGACTTAAAGGGTTACAACTCTTAAGTTGATTATTATTTCTAATTCTGTCTTTTGATAAGTTATATTTAGCAATTAATACACCAATAAGCTGCAGATCAGAACTGAATATCGACATCAAATCAAGTTTGGACATAAGGGAAGGATTCAAATTCAGAAAATAGCCAGCTTTCCTTATCTTCATACTCCTCTACCCTCTGCATTTCTCTTATAAATACCTGCAATCTCAAAAGCAAAAGGGGGACGACCTAGCAGAGATAGATTTTAGGCCAGTTTTTCATTCTTTTTAGTATAAGTTTTTATTTTCTTTTTATATAATTTTTATTTCTTTGTGATCATAGGTTAGACTGAGATTCATGTAAGTAAAAGAGAGAGAGGCTTATGTTGAGAGTGACACCGATGTACCTTCCTCCTTTCTTCCATCATTTCTGCAAGTAATAAAAGGTAACTTTTTTTATTTTCGTCATTACTTTTGTTTTCTTCTTCTTCTTTCAACTTTTCCTCTTTTGGTTATGATGAGCATCCAAGTGAATTTAGAAGCATCAGTATAGCCATGTTTGTGTGAGTGCCACCGATATTTCATGATGATGTTCTCCTCCTCAAGATTTCGTATCATTTCATTCTTGTTCATCTTGATGATGTAATGCGAATGGGGACTGAACTCGATCTTATGGGTTATGCGTTGATCACCTCCGAAGCAAGGTAAAACAGTAAGGATTCTAGGTAAGTCATCAACCAAAGGAGGTAAGTTTTTCTTTTAGTTTTCTTTTCTTTTAATTTTAGTGTAAATTACCAACACCACAATCTTCCAAATTTCTTTCACTTTTTTTTCATTTCTTTGTACATATCCGCTTCCATTTTCTCTACCTTCTCTATCTATCACTTTCTTTCTAACTTAACTATAACTCCATTTTTCTCTTTTCTTTTTAAGAATTAAAAGAAGAATTTTAACCATTAATTGTAGCATAAAAGAGAACTTACTAAAAAGCTTCCATTGCTAGTCCCTCCTTGTGGATCACGACCCGCATAGCCACTTACTATCGCAGTAGTACTGATACTTGCACTATCTATCTTAAGTTCTAAAATTCTGAATTCTTGTGTGCAGGTTATAACTCAATCAGTACGGTTTCGTGTTTTGGCAGTGATGGTTGATCTTCTGCTGATTCGACTGACTGAAATCTTGGGACTTTGACCAACTTTGCGGGGATTGGAATTTTGAATTAGAGTTAGTTTGGCTTCTCTTCAATCTGCAAATAGAGCAACACCCTTGGATAGAGATCACTTCTTCTATCTTCTAAAGAAATCCTTCCTTTAAAGTCCTTCTCTACTTTGCTGGGTCATGTCTTCTTCTTTCTTCTTCATCAGGTGAAGGAAGGAAAGAGAGAGGATGAAGGTGGAGAAATAGTGGTCAGACTCTTGCCATGCGGGAGTCTAGTTGGTGCGATACATTGGTTATCTTGATAAACGTTTTATGATACATTAGGTGTCCTGATAGGGTGCCGCAACAAGGGTGATAGGTGGGAGTCTGGCTCCGATCAGAAGTGGTGCTTGTCCTGGGCAGCTTTGGGTTGCTTGTGCGATTTCACAGATGTTCAGTCTTGTCTTGTAGGCTTCAGTCTGCTCGACGCTGGTGCCTTGCTCTTAGGGATTCCTTCTGTATGGCGAGCAATAGAAAGAGATAATGGGGTATTTTCATCAGGGCTCCGCCGATGAATCACTCTCTCTTCGAGAGTCAAACCTCTTCTTCAGGGCACAGGAACGTGGTATGAGCAATGAGGCCGTGCCTTCTAATGAATGTTCTCTGGAGAACATGCTCTCAGAATTCCGAGGTGTGGTTGGACATAGCGGCAGGAAAGAGGTATCAGATCGGGATAATCTGTATTTCTTTTCAAAAAAATATAAACACAGAACTGCAATGGAACTTGTTATTACCCTTGTTAGATGTAATCAACTACTTGAAAGAATGTATTCAGAATCAAAGGATTTACAATGTGTTTGTGTGCGGGCGCGCGCGCACGCTTTGGAATGAAAACACTTGTTTACATCATGCCTGGCTTGCTTTATCGTTGACTTTTTGGAATTGATATGATCACACCATTTTGAAGTGTCGGTCTCTATCATCGGTTTGGTTGGGCTATGTTAGGAGTGAGCAATGTTGTTCTCGTGTGAGGGTAGTCTCACCAGTGGTACCTGCAAACTTTTTGCCTCAGAGTGGAGGAAATCTCAACAACAAAGTTGGATTCACAGTTGCTTTCGAGTGGGGGTTGACCCATCAGCGGAGCAATGAACTTGGGACTCTAAGAGGAAAAAATTCCAGTAGCAGAGTAGGGGCTCCAAGTGGGGGTGGAAACCACAACAGAGGGAGCTCGTAAGCTAGCGTTTGTATTTCACAGCCAGTAGAGGGAAACTACTAGGGGTACAAATGTCCATTGGATGAGTGGAGAAAGGATGGTGCGCACACAAGCATATAATGGAACAACTTAAATTAAATGTTAGATGCATCATAAGAATAATAAAAGCTAATATAAACTAAATAAAAATTAATATATTAGGGTAACAAAATCATGTATACTCAGCTTCTAATCATACGAAACTAGTCGTTGAGGGGATAATCCAAAAAGGAAACCCTCATGTATATACTATATGTCTCGTACAGTTATGGGCTAAACATACATGATCCGTGTTATCTCGGGATAAGCAATACATTGAAGCATGTACAAATGTTGTGTTCAAATGTTACCTGGGTGATCGTACCTTCTCGAAACATTTGATTTCTCCGACCTCTAACCACACGAAACTAGTACGTCGAGGAGATAATTCTAACAAGAAAACATTCATGTATATACCATATGTTTCCTACAATTATAGGCTCTCTGGAATGTTTACCTACAAAAAGGGGTCTGAAGTGGGGATGTGACCTAACAATTGATTAATGTGTCTACTCCAAGCGGGAATTAGAACCATAACAGAGTGACAATTCGGACCTTCGAGTGAGGGGAATCCCAGCTGCAAAGTTGGGCCTCCAAGTGGGGGCAATTCCAATAGTGGAGTTGGGTTCAAGATTTCTTCCAAGTGAGGGTTTTGCCCTATCTATAGAGCTGTGAACTTGGTAAGGACCTGAAGTGGAGGTGCGACCCCTCGACAGATTGAATGCATTTAATCCAAGTGGGGGTGGAACCCACAACAGAGTAACAATCCAGTTTGGAGGATTCATCTGCCCGTAAGCTAGCGTTTGTGTTTCGCGCCCGGTAGAGAGAAACTACCAGAGGTACATTCGCATGTAGGATGAAAGGAGTCTGTAGGATGATGTTTGGCATCCGTTAGAGGGAAACTATCGTGTGTACATTTTCCTGTAGGATAGGGGGAGTTCGTAGGCGGTTGCCTGTGTTATTATCCTTGAATGAGGGTGAAACCCACAACAAAGCGTACAAGCATTGGACTTTGAGTGGAAAGAAACTCCACCAGTAGAGTAGGCTAAAAAAATGGTTAGGAGCATAATATAATTTCATTTGATAATAAAATGCAATATATGGAAATTAAAGTTTAGGGGAGATCACGGATAGGGGGTACTGTCCTGTTAGGGAAGGTATGAGCGGATCACTTGATTGTCTTGTATTGAGTGACTGCGTGCTGTAGTTGGAAAGGAGGAGCGCTTGGATACCCGAGTTTGGAGACTGCATGGGTTTGAGGACATATTCCTTGAAGAAGCCCTAGTGGATGAGTTCTTCCAGGTACTTTCAGAGGCTTCGACAATAGATGATCTTGTGCCCTTTACCGTCATTGTAAGAGTAGTATTCTTCTGCTCCGGGATATAAAAGATCATATTGGATGGGTCTCAAACGTATGACTTAGGGTTGATCCTTGATGGTGTTGAGGACTTTGCTGATAGGGAGCCTGAGCAGAGTGAATTACTCTATCGGCCTGTAGCCTTGAAGCATGCTTGGTAAGAGGATCACAACGCTTATCTCTTCTAGGCATGCCCCTAATTCTGATCCTGGGCATTGGCGGAGGCTTCGTGTGGAGGCTTCCTTCGTGGTCGCCAGGCTTCCACGAAGTGGTTGGAGGAAGTCTTCATTGCCTCCTCTAACGGGATGTAGGGCTGAACTCGAGACAAAATCTCTCTCATTCGAGTGACATTGTGCTTTAGAAGATGTTTGTATAAGACGTGGGAAACTTGCAGCCCACTAATGAACATGAGCATATAGACGTCCTCACTGTTAGCCCAGAGGCCCTTCCCTCTAGTTTTGATGATGATTAACTCATGGAGTTATAGTTTACTAATAATCTTGTGATATTTAGTTTCAGATATTTGATCAAGATTTTAGTAGGTATTTAGCTTCAACAAAGGAGTTTTGGAGCTTTCATATGTTGATTCAAGAGCTCGAGCATTAAGATCGCATCTAGTACTCGGTTAGAGTCAAGCTCATTGGATCGCATTTGGAACGAGTCTACTTGGAGAAGGAGTTCTACAAGAAGACTTCAATTTGTGTTTAGTTTACTTAAGTTTAGATCTTGTGTAAAGATTAGATAGTATTGATATGCAGTTCACATACACACACAAGTTTTAAAGTATGTTGCTTTTAATTTTCGGTTTAACCGATTTTGGATTTCATGTCAAAAACATAGATATAATATCTTTTATGTATATTGGATTCTATCCATGTACAACATGCTTCAAAGTTATTTCAATATCATATTTTTGTATTTACATGAGTTTTGGAGAAAACGATTTTCCATTTCAAAGTTTGGTTTTTGGAAAATACGGTTTTCATTTAAAAGCCAAATTTCAATATTACAAAAATTGTTCAAATTGTTTATAATATGTGTTGAATTTTAGTCACACATATTTGTATTTTAAATATCTTATAAGAACTTATTTTTATGAAATTTATGTGATTTTATAGGATTTAATTGAAATTAAAAAGATTAGTTTTCAATCCCTATAACATTGTGACCTAGCCTCTGCCGGTCGACCGGACGGTCGACCGATGCAGAAGTCAGTCGACCGTCCGGTCAACCGATGTGCACCAACGTGCGCAGGCCATTAGGCTGGAGGGCCGGTCGACCGCCAGAGAGCTCTGCTCTATGGTACTGGCCCTGGTCGACCGGGCGGTCGACCGGCAGAGAGCAGCTGCTCTCTGTATCCAGGCCTGGTCGATCGGAGGCACAACGGTTATAAAAATGACCGCTGGTCGGTCGACCGAGCGGTCGACTGGAAGGATACTCTACCCTTTCCTGCTGTCAACGGGCAGATTTTTTGGAGGGTTATAAGTAGCCCCTCCTTAGCTGATTTCACCAAGAATTGTAAGAGCAAAAATTTTCTATCTTTCTTAGTGTTTTAGCAACAAGTTTTCAAAGAGTTCTTGGATTATAAAGATCTATCTTTATTTGTTTTAAAGGGTTGAAAAAATCAAAGAAAAACAGAGTCTTTGGGAATTTGTTTTTGTTCTTCATTTCTATAGCCATCTAGAAGTTTTCTCAAGAGTTTTTCTTAGTGATTTATTTTCTAAACTCTTTGTTTTCTCATACTTGAGCTATCATATCTATCATATCTATTAGGATCTTATTTTGTGAGAAAAATTGGTTTGTGGTTTAGTGAGACCACCAAGAATTATAAACCTCTTTTTATTTGAGTTCCCTCTTGTGTAGAGGTGAGTGTGGAGGCTGTGTTGATATCCCTCTAAGTGTAGAGGTGATTGAGTTTATTATTTGGCTGTGAGCCTTATCCCTCTATTGAGAGGTTGATCTTTTTGTGGCTAAGTGCCCATCCCTCTGAGTGTAGAGGTGATAATTGTTGTGCCTTGCCTCTTGTGAAGAGTTGTGTTTGTTGGAGAGAGGAGTTATGTACTCCTAATTTGTATTACCCAAATCCTCAGTGGAGGTTCCCTGTGTGGGAAGTCCTGTGTGGATGATATAGTGAAAATCCTTCTGTGTGAAGGCGTTGACGTAAAGCAGTGGCTCGAACCTCGAAACATATATCGGTGTTTGCGATTGATCCACTATCTTTAAACTTTCTCTCTCTTATATTGTGCCTTGCATTATTTCATATTGTTCATATCATACTTATATGCTTGGTATTATTTGTGTGCCATACTTGTGTTGAACCAAGAGAGCTTTACATAGCACCTTAACTCTTATTTAGAGGAATTTAGAGGAGATAGTCCAGAGCCCTTCACCGGAAATTCGGCTACACTCTTTGGTTATACTAAGTGTGTTGTAATTTATTTTTAATTCTGCATTATTTGTCATTAGATTATCCTTACACCTATTCACCCCCCTCTAGGTGTACTTTCAATTGGTATCAGAGCCTACGCTCCTGATATTAGGTTTAACCACCTAGGAGTGAGATCTTGGTTAACTAATCTAGATTTGCATTTGCACACTTATTTGTTTACACGCACTCATGGGTTATCTTGCCCCTCCCATGTTTGATGTTTCTAACATCGATATGTTGAAGTTTAAGATGAGTATGTATCTCAGGACCCTAGGAATGCATGTTTACCTTACCGTTACTAAGAAATCTTATTTTGATAATAGCAAGCATATAGAGGCCAATGCTTAAGCCCTTGAGACACTTAGAAACACACTAAACAAAGATTATCTTTTTATGATTTTTTATTGTGATTCCGCTTTTGCAGTGTGGAACACCTTGACCTCTCCAAAGCTTCAAATGCCAAACATTATGGAGAAAGAATCTAGTGAGGATGAATCCGAACAAACTTGCTACATGGTCCAAGGGAATAACTCCCTTGAGGTAAATTCAGAAACTCAACTAGATGATTGTACTAGTTCTTCCGGCGATGATTATGTTGATGCCAATGTTTTAAATGAAGAACTATCTATTGTTTGTGAAAACCTATTACAAAAATACCAACTCTTGAAAAAGAAAACTCTTAAAATGAAAGAAGAAAATAAGGATTTGTTTTCGAAACTTGATATTGCTTTGCAAGAAAGGGATAAGATTTCAAATGAAAGGGACTCATTGAAATCCCAACTTGATCTTGCCTTAAATGAAAACAAAATATTAAAAGGTAAAAATAATTGTGATGAAGTTTTGAAGAAAAAATGAAGCTCTATCTTCAAAACTTGATTTTGTTTTAAAAGCGAATGAATCTTTGAAAATAAAATTGCTTTAATTTCAAAGAAATTGGATTTGATTTCTAATGAAAATAAATCTTTGAAAAATGATTTAGACTCACATGTTTGCCATGCTAGCATTGCTTCACCATCTAGTGTACCTATTGCATGCTCCACCTCTTCTTCTATTATTGAAAATGATATAACTATGCTAAAGAAGAGTGTTAATTGTTTGGGCTCCACTTTGAGCTAATGTGCCATGAACCACACACGGTTGAAATTCATGTTTCGAAAGAAACAAGTTCTACATATGCATGCACATAAATCAGGACATACACATGCTTCTCATGCCTACACTCATGACACCAAGTATGCTCATGTGTACACTTGTACACATTGTGGACGTAAGGGCCACCTTGCAAAGTTTTGTTATGATAGAATACATAATGTAAATTTTGCAAATAAATTTGTTTGGGTAAGGAAAAGTGCTAATCCCCATGGAGCCAATAGATTATGGGTACCAAAATCCACTCCTATTTTATTTGATATAGGTGTGGGCTCTCACACGACGTGAGAGGTGTTGATGCCTTGAGGTGAATGCGTTCCGAGCTAAATGGTGACAATTTTGGATGCATCACTTTCAAGGAGAGTTTGGTGGGAGGACCACCATGATTTGGAGATCTAGAGATTAGTTCTAATAGTTCTGTTAACTATCTCTATCTCCTTATTTATTTACATGATTTATTGATTGATTCTTAGCATGTTATGTTTTAATGCTCATTATGCTTAAATGTCATGATAATTAGACTTGTAATATACATATGTAGTATTTGAGATACACCCATGTTCATATGGATTTATACTTTTGTGTTCTCATCTTAGTTTATGCTATTGTGTATATCATAGCTCTAATACATGTGCATTTAGCCTAATGATCATATTATTTTATGTTTATGATTTTTTGCATTTCATGTTTTGATTACATGTTTAGATGTAGTTTTCATTAAAACTTATATAGATACTTGTACAACTAATAGGCTACAATTGATTCTTATATGTTTATACTTAATTGCTCACTTGTACCCATTAGATGTATTAGTATAGCCTAATTTTGATGATTCGTGCATTTTAACTTGTATTCCCTATTTTTTACATGTTTTCATTTTAATATGTCTAGTTTCATGTATATGTTAATTTTGATTATACCCTTGAGTCATTTGCTTTTTATGCAAAATTTCTTTATGGACTCATTTGTGTTTAGGGATATGTATGTATACCTCTAGTTTTTGACAATACGTACCTATGCCTTGAAGTTGGAATTATTATGATGAAAATTAAATTTTCTATGATTTTCATACTCTTAATTTCATATTGAGCTTTATTGTCTATTCCCATGATTTCGTTGACTACATGATTCTTGTGAAATCACCTAGAAGGGGGGTGAATAGGTGATGGCTATATGTAAATGGTCACAAATGCGGAATTTAAAAAATTAACCAACACAATAAGCTCAAATGAAAGACTTGCAATAAATGAAGCAATCAACAGTGCAAGAATTAAGGAGTTTAGAGTTTAGAGATATTTGAGCAAACGCAAACACGCAGATATGTTTCCGAGGTTTGAGCCACGCTCTACGTCCCCGCCTTCACACTTGAAGGATTTCCACTATTGAAGATCCCACTGGATCACCAATACAAGGACACACTTGTCCCGTCTCTCGTGATGCCGCAACACCACCTTGAGCACACTAGCTCGCCTTGAGGCCGATGCCTCTACAACTTCACTCAAAAGAAGATTGATCACACTTGATCACAAATACGCTCACTTGCACAATCCTAGAACCAAAATGTAGATGTGAAATTATGGGATTGTGTAGTGCAAAAGCTAGAGAGAAGTAGAGGTAAAGACTTCAAGTAGGTGTCTAAAACTTTAGGGCTTTTGGAGAGAAAATCTTTTATTAAAAGGAAGTCTTTGAAAACTTGTAAATCTTTTGAAAATGATGTGTATATTCTTCTAAAATAGTTGTCATATCAATATGAAGTGACCTCCTATTTATAGGGGTCAAAAACTACACCATAGATCCGTTGGGATTAAAAAACAAAAAAGAATCTGTCAGAAAAAACTAGCTGTTGGAATCTGTCAGAGATTCTGACAGCTATCGGTCGACCGGTCGGTCGACCGCCAACGGTCGAAAATATGACCGTTGGGGTACTCCGGTCGACCGCCGGTCGACCCAATTTAGCCGAGAGCACTGCAGAGTGCTCGGTCGACCGGGTCGGTCGGCTGATACACACATGCACAGAATGTGTGCATCGGTCGACCGTACGGTCGACCGGATGCTGTCAGTTCTGAAAAATCAGAACTGCCAGAATCCAGAAAACCTGGTTTTGGGTATAGGTCTAGGATATAAAGTTTTGGATCTTGTAAACACTAGAGTGTGAGCACATGTCACTACTCTAATAGGTTAAAACATTTTGATAGAAATTCCTTTGATAAAAACTTGTTTTTCCAAATATTATTTTTCCAAAACTTAGAGTTTCTAAAACTTATTCCAAAAACATGTTTATCTTTAACTCTAACTTGGAAATAAAATTTTGAAACTTATTTGAAGTCTAGAACCAATATAAAAAGTGTGTGTAAGTGTAAATCCCATAACTCTACTTCTATCATCTAGGTTTTGACAAAAAGATCTAAAATAACAAAAATACAAATACAAATCTTGATGTTCTTCATAAACTTGATCTTTGGCTTGGTCTTCTCTTTAACATCTTGTTCCCAAAGCATCCTATTGTGCTTGGCTTGGGAATGAAAATTTTGGCGAACTCCAAACGTGTGAGTCTTATTTGCGGAGCCGTCAAAAACGATCTTTTAACCTGAAATTCTTGTAAACAAAAACTTGTTAAATACATAACTAGATATGTTTGTTATCATCAAAATATCCACTAAGATATAGGGCTAATGGCCTTTGGGCCAACAATCTCCCCTTTTTTGATGATGACAAAACATATTTAGTTATCACAAATATTTTGGGTAGAGTCTTCAAATGAAGCTCCCCCTCAACACATGCATATACTAAAAAATCATACTCAGGCATAGTATCATACTCAGGCATAGTAAAGATCACCATATTTTCATGCCAACAAAAAAATACTCATGTCATAGAACAAATACTCATGTCATAGATACGGATAACACATGGGTTCATACATGACATAAATAAAAGAGATACATAAAAAGAAAAGCAACATGTCCACATCACGCAAAGTATGTCCAATACAAAACACAAAATATGTCCAATCACAAAATAACTCTCCCACTAACTAACTCTCCCCCTTTTTGACATCATCAAAAGGGGAGGTCACTCCTCAGCAGCAGCATCACTGCCATCGTCACTGTCATCGTCATCCTCCTCATCGTCATCATCCTCAGAAGAGTTCCCTGCAGGAGTACCCTCAGCCATCGTCGTATCACCAGCAGCAGTGTCCTCAGCCATCTTCTTATCCCCATCATCGTCTTCCTCCGAAGAAGAAGAAGAAGAAGCTACCTCCTCGGGATCAACGCCGAGCACCTTCGGCCGAGGTGGGGGAACTGAAGAAGGAGCTCTGGTAGGAAATGGAGGACCGGTGGAGGCAAGGGGACGAGCAATGGTAGTGGGATCAGGAGTAAACATATCGAATTTCGTAAAGAGCGCCTCAAATTGCGTATCCATGAATCTCATGGAGTCAGCAAAATAGGACATGTCGTTACGAATTCCTTGGATCTGAGAGTTCAACTCCTCACGGGAAGCGGCCTCTTGTTTGAGACGGGCGTCCATCTCAGTACGAAAAGCTGCCTCTTGCTGGAAACGGGCGTCCATCTCCGCACGAAAAGCTGCCTCTCGCTGCTCAATCCAGGACTGGTGTGCCTCGAACTGAGAGCGGACCTCAGAGGATATAAGAGTCGGAGGTCAGGAGGTAAAACTGGGGCAGAAGCAGATGAAGTACCTGGGGCCGAAGATGACCCTGGGGCAGATGAACCTGGGACAGCTGGAGGAGCAGGAGGTTGCTCAAGAGCGTGTCTACGCAACTGGGCTTCCATCCTCTTCAAAAGAGAGCCGTCAATATCTACTGTAGGCTCATCGGAATCGATAGAGGAAAGATCAAAATCAAGAGCTTTAAGGATATGGGTAATCACCATGCCATAGGGCAAGGTCCTACCGGACAGACGGATCTGGTCAGAAGCCATATGTGAAGCTATGGGACGGGAAAAATTTATTCTAATGCCTCGCAGAAGGCAATAGATGATCAAGGGCACAGGACCCCTAGCATGGCTGTATCACCAGATTTGGGGACAATGTTGAAGAAAATGATTTTGGCCAGAACTTGAGAAGTGAGGGTGTATCTACTCACAACTTCATTTCTAACCAAACCGGGGTTATTATCCCCGTGAATCAATGTGGATGCGGTGAGGGAAGACTCACCCTCCGGAAACTCAAAGTCAAGAAGATCAAAGGAGTACACATCAGCACCACCAGTGGGTAGGTGAAGGATATCAGCAAATTGACTGATGCTAATGTTAATATCCCTACCTAGAACTCTAGTAGAGATACGGTTTCCATTAAAAGAAAAATTGGTATAAAAGTAGGGCACAAGAGGGGTATAGACTTGTTCTCGAATGGTTAAGAACTCGTCTAAGGAATTGTTATGCAAGATGCGGGGGATGTCCAAGTGCTCAAAATCTCGAATTACAACAAATCTCCCCGAATTGATATTTCTTTTGGAAAGATGGATGAACCGATTTTCAGCAGTTTCATTGATAAAAAGTTTCTTGGGTTTGGGTGTAGATGAAGTGGGTTTAGCAATAGCTTTCCCCTTCTCAGTCCTAGTCCTCTTTGACATTTTTGAGTAAAAATAGGATTTTTAGGTCAAAACAAGTTAGGGCACGATCTAGAAAGTTTTAGCAACCTAAAATCTTGACAAAAGGTAGTAGATCTAGAAGCTAAAAGTGAAGAACAAGGAGAAAAATCAAATTTTTACCTTAACTGTGAAGGATGAAACCTAGAACAGAGAAAGCCGAATTTCTTCGAATCCAGCGGATGGATGCACCTGAAATTGAAGATCCGGCACTATAAGTAGGAAATACAAGTGGGTTTTAAATTAATTTGAGATCGGATGAGAGATTTGAGAGAGAGAAAATTTTGGAGGAGGAAAACCTTCGGGTTCCGTCGCCAGCGAGTGAGGAGAGAGAGAGAGAGAGAAAAGTCAAATAAATAGCCAATCTGGACCTGATTGCGATGCCCGGTCGACCGGTCGGTCGACCCAAAAAACCCGAGAGCTCTGTAATCTCAGAGCGGGTCGACCGGTCGGTCGACTCGAACAACCCGAGAGTTCTGCAGACTTACAGCGGTCGACCGGGACCTATTTTCGGTCGACCGATAAAAGAACAGAAATAAAGTTAATTTATTTCAAGCAAAGTCGGTCGACCGCAGCTAGCGTCGGTCGACCGTCTTTGCCTGAAAGGCAGTCTGAAGCAGCAGCCCAAAAAAAAATTTTTAAAGGGAATTTAATTAAATGTATGTATGATATATTTAACATACAGGATCAAACATATGTTTTAGTCTTGATTAAGTTAACATATCATCCAAAATTATATACAATCCTTTTATTTTATTTATTTTTCATATTTTAGACAAAGTTTTAGAGATGTTGAAGCCGAATACCCAGTGACGGGTTCTGAACTTCATCCTCTTGATTCCTCTTGAATGAGTTGAGGTGCGCAATTGCCATCTCTAAGGTATTTGCATTAAACATGAAATCTTACAAAATTTATTTTTAATTTGAAATAAAAGGTGTATCGGTATATCATCAAAATTGTACATGTGGACATATAGTAACATAAAAGACATAAAATTACAATAAGCATGGCATGTACACAATCATGATAGAGATGTATAGTTAACATGTATCATTGTAGCATACGAGTAAGCTAACAATTCTATGCAATTGTATACATACACAAAAGTCAAAAACTTTTAAATGGAGAAGTTACCGAACATGGGCAATCTCCAAAATATAGGTGCCTCCACGATAGCGATGCAAGCTTGATGTGATCTTTGGGCTTTGTTGCATCCACCACCCGGGCACCGTTTCCCCCTAAGTCTTGGAGGAAGTAGATCCACCTGTTTCATCTAAAATTGGTGGGTCTTTTGGTACCCATATCTTTTTGGGTCCTTTAGGGTTAGTACCGGGACGAACCCAAACATATTTATTATGCACATTATTTTTAGCAAAACAAAACTTTTCTAAATGGCCTTTGCGGCCACAATGCGTGCAAATGTAAATTCTACCATTACCATACATGTATGCATGTTTATGTGTGTGTGCATGTTTCCGTGCATGTACATGGTGTGTATGTTTCCCTTGGGTTACTCCCTTAGGAAATCTAGATGCGAATTTGTTAAGATCAAAAGCACACTTCTTTAAAGTGTTATCCAAATTTTCAACACGTTTTTAAATTTCTACAAATTCATTTTTATTACATGATGCAATAAGGGTTTTACCTTTACAAGCTAGTTTATATTTTTCAAAATCAATTTTTAGATTCTTAAAAGCCTTAGTTAAATCATCTTTTTCTTTAACTACAATATCCATCTTATTTTTCAAAGCATCATTTTCCTTTTTCAACTTTTTATTATGAGATTGAGAAATCTCATATCTATGTTGTAGTTCTTCAAAGAATTGGGCTAACTCATCCATGGTTAGCTCATCATCATCTATTGAGTTGTCAAGAGTTACCTTGGTTGCATCCTCCCCATGTGCCATGAAGCACATGTGCGCGGCGTCGTTTTCCTCCTCGGATTCCGACTCCGTGTCATCCCACGTGGCCACCATAGCTTTCTTCTTCTTATGGCCGTTCTTGGAGGTTGTGGCTTGGAGAGCGGGGCAATCCGCAATAAGGTGTCCGATCTTCTTGCAATGGAAGTAAGGACCGGGTTCTTCTCTTTTCTTCTCATATCTTCCTTGAGGTTTCCCTCTCCGGAAGTTGCTTTGCCTCCCTTTCCTATAAAACATTTTGCCTACCTTCCGGATAAGCATGGCAAAGTCCTCATCGCAATCCTCCGATGAGTCGTCCTCTTCAATAGTGGTTGGAGTGGCTTTGAAGGCGATTGTTTTCTTCTTGGGTGCCTCCCTTTCTTCTCTTACCTTCATCTCCATCTCATGGGTTTTGAGATTACCAATGAAGCCGGAGAAGTCCATCTCCTCTTTGTCGTTTAGCTCCTTGAGAGTTGTAGCCTTGACTTCCCAAGCTTTGGGAAGAGCCCGAATGACCTTGCGAATCTTTTGGTCATTGTCGATCTTGTCTCCTAAAGAAGATAAAGCGTTAGTGATCTTAGTAAAACGAGTGAGCATGTCATCAACGCTCTCATTTTCAAACATATAAAAGTTCTCATATTGAGAACGTAGCAAGTCAATCTTGGCTCTTTTGACTTGTGATGTTCCCTCATGAATCACAATTAGAATGTTCCAAACCTCAAATGCGGATTTACAATTTATGATGCGTGACAAATCATCCTCATTTAATGCTTGGGTTAATGCATATTGGGCTCTAGCATTAGCTTCATAATCCTTGGAGGTGTCCTCGGACCATGAGCTCTCATCGGTGGTAGGTTCAATGAAATCTTTGGTTATGGCCCTAGCTACTCTAACTCCTAGGGACTTAAGGAATAGGTTCATTTTAACCTTCCAAATAGGAAAGTTCAAACCATCAAACTTGGGTGGGGACTTGATGCTAGAAAAGTCGAGTGAAGCCATGAATGCACAATAAGTATGAATATAACAAATGAATGCAACAAATGAATATAGCCAAATAAGGATCTCCCTAAGGTTGTTAGACCAAAAATGTAGGGTTAGGCTCTGATACCAATTGAAATCACCTAGAGGGGGGTGAATAGGTGATGGCTATATGTAAATGGTCACAAATGCGGAATTTAAAAAATTAACCAACACAATAAGCTCAAATGAAAGACTTGCAATAAATGAAGCAATCAACAGTGCAAGAATTAAGGAGTTTAGAGTTTAGAGATATTTGAGCAAACGCAAACACGCAGATATGTTTCCGAGGTTCGAGCCACGCTCTACGTCCCCGCCTTCACACTTGAAGGATTTCCACTATTGAAGATCCCACTGGATCACCAATACAAGGACACACTTGTCCCGTCTCTCGTGATGCCGCAACACCACCTTGAGCACACTAGCTCGCCTTGAGGCCGATGCCTCTACAACTTCACTCAAAAGAAGATTGATCACACTTGATCACAAATACGCTCACTTGCATAATCCTAGAACCAAAATGTAGATGTGGAATTATGGGATTGTGTAGTGCAAAAGCTAGAGAGAAGTAGAGGTAAAGACTTCAAGTAGGTGTCTAAAACTTTAGGGCTTTTGGAGAGAAAATCTTTTGTTAAAAGGAAGTCTTTTGAAAACTTGTAAATCTTTTGAAAATGATGTGTATATTCTTCTAAAATAGTTGTCATATCAATATGAAGTGACCTCCTATTTATAGGGGTCAAAAACTACACCATAGATCCGTTGGGATTAAAAACAAAAAAGAATCTGTCAGAAAAACTAGCTGTTGGAATCTGTCAGAGATTCTGACAGCTATCGGTCGACCGGTCGGTCGACCGCCAACGATCGAAAATATGACCGTTGGGGTACTCCGGTCGACCGCCCGGTCGACCCAATTTAGCCGAGAGCACTGCAGAGTGCTCGGTCGACCGGGTCGGTCGGCTGATACACACATGCACAGAATGTGTGCATCGGTCGACCGTACGGTCGACCGGATGCTGTCAGTTCTGAAAAATCAGAACTGCCAGAATCCAGAAAACCTGGTTTTTGGGTATAGGTCTAGGATATAAAGTTTTGAATCTTATAAACACTAGAGTGTGAGCACATGTCACTACTCTAATAGGTTAAAACATTTTGATAGAAATTCCTTTGATAAAAACTTGTTTTTCCAAATATTATTTTTCCAAAACTTAGAGTTTCTAAAACTTATTTCCAAAAACATGTTTATCTTTAACTCTAACTTGGAAATAAAATTTTGAAACTTATTTTGAAGTCTAGAACCAATATAAAAAGTGTGTGTAAGTGTAAATCCCATAACTCTACTTCTATCATCTAGGTTTTGACAAAAAGATCTAAAATAACAAAAATACAAATACAAATCTTGATGTTCTTCATAAACTTGATCTTTGGCTTGGTATTCTCTTTAACATCTTGTTCCCAAATCATCCTATTGTGCTTGGCTTGGGAATGAAAATTTTGGCGAACTCCAAACGTGTGAGTCTTATTTGCGGAGCCGTCAAAAACGATCTTTTAACCTGAAATTCTTGTAAACAAAAACTTGTTAAATACATAACTAGATATGTTTTGTTATCATCAAAATATCCACTAAGATATAGGGCTAATGGCCTTTGGGCCAACAATCTCCCCCTTTTTGATGATGACAAAACATATTTAGTTATCACAAATATTTTGGGTAGAGTCTTCAAATGAAGCTCCCCCTCAACACATGCATATACTAAAAAATCATACTCAGGCATAGTATCATACTCAGGCATAGTAAAGATCACCATATTTTCATGCCAACAAAAAAATACTCATGTCATAGAACAAATACTCATGTCATAGATACGGATAACACATGGGTTCATACATGACATAAATAAAAGAGATACATAAAAGAAAAGCAACATGTCCTAATCACACAAAGTATGTCCAATACAAAACACAAAATATGTCCAATCACAAAATAACTCTCCACTAACTAACTCTCCCCCTTTTTGACATCATCAAAAGGGGAGGTCACTCCTCAGCAGCAGCATCACTGCCATCGTCACTGTCATCGTCATCCTCCTCATCGTCATCATCCTCAGAAGAGTTCCCTGCAGGAGTACCCTCAGCCATCGTCGTATCACCAGCAGCAGTGTCCTCAGCCATCTTCTTATCACCATCATCATCTTCCTCCGAAGAAGAAGAAGAAGAAGCTACCTCCTCGGGATCAACGCCGAGCACCTTCGGCCGAGGTGGGGGAACTGAAGAAGGAGCTCTGGTAGGAAATGGAGGACCGGTGGAGGGAAGGGGACGAGCAATGGTAGTGGGATCAGGAGTAAACATATCGAATTTCGTAAAGAGCACCTCAAATTACGTATCCATAAATCTCATGGAGTCAGCAAAATAGGACATGTCGTTACGAATTCCTTGGATCTGAGAGTTCAACTCCTCACGGGAAGCGGCCTCTTGTTTGAGACGGGCGTCCATCTCAGTACGAAAAGCTGCCTCTTGCTGGAAACGGGCGTCCATCTCTGCACGAAAAGCTGCCTCTCGCTGCTCAATCCAGGACTGGTGTGCCTCGAACTGAGAGTCGACCTCAGAGGATATAAGAGCCGGAAGGTCAGGAGGTAAAACTGGGGCAGAAGCAGATGAAGTGCCTGGGGCCGAAGATGACCCTGGGGCAGATGAACCTGGGACAGCTGGAGGAGCAGGAGGTTGCTCAAGAGCGTGTCTACGCAACTGGGCTTCCATCCTCTTCAAAAGAGAGCCGTCAATATCTACTGTAGGCTCATCGGAATCGATAGAGGAAAGATCAAAATCAAGAGCTTTAAGGATATGGGTAATCACCATGCCATAGGGCAAGGTCCTACCGGACAGACGGATCTGGTCAGAAGCCATATGTGAAGCTATGAGACGGGGAAAATTTATTCTAATGCCTCGCAGAAGGCAATAGATGATCAAGGGCACAGGACCCCTAGCATGGCTGTATTCACCAGATTTGGGGACAATGTTGAAGAAAATGATTTTGGCCAGAACTTGAGAAGTGAGGGTGTATCTACTCACAACTTCATTTCTAACCAAACCGGGGTTATTATCCCCGTGAATCAATGTGGATGCGGTGAGGGAAGACTCACCCTCCGAAAACTCAAAGTCAAGAAGATCAAAGGAGTACACATCAGCACCACCAGTGGGTAGGTGAAGGATATCAGCAAATTGACTGATGCTAATGTTAATATCCCTACCTAGAACTCTAGTAGAGATACGGTTTCCATCAAAAGAAAAATTGGTATAAAAGTAGGGCACAAGAGGGTTATAGACTTGTTCTCGAATGGTTAAGAACTCGTCTAAGGAATTGTTATGCAAGATGCGGGGGATGTCCAAGTGCTCAAAATCTCGAATTACAACAAATCTCCCCGAATTGATATTTCTTTTGGAAAGATGGATGAACCGATTTTCAGCAGTTTCATTGATAAAAAGTTTCTTGGGTTTGGGTGTAGATGAAGTGGGTTTAGCAATAGCTTTCCCCTTCTCAGTCCTAGTCCTCTTTGACATTTTTGAGTAAAAATAGGATTTTTAGGTCAAAACAAGTTAGGGCACGATCTAGAAAGTTTTAGCAACCTAAAATCTTGACAAAAGGTAGTAGATCTAGAAGCTAAAAGTGAAGAACAAGGAGAAAAATCAAATTTTTACCTTAACTGTGAAGGATGAAACCCTAGAACAGAGAAAGCCGAATTTCTTCGAATCCAGCGGATGGATGCACCTGAAATTGAAGATCCGGCACTAGAAGTAGGTATCTTTTAGTATCTTAAAAATTTAAAATTGGTATCAAGTTACTTTAAAATTGGTTGTTACTTTCATTTGGTATCAAGATTTTCATTATATATAAATTTTAATTGGTATCAAAAATATACAATGTTTCACTTTCTATTAATATCAAGATTTACAAGATATTTTAAATTGATATCAAGATATTGTAAATTGGTATCTTTTAGTATCTTAAAAATTTATTTACTTTCAATTGGTATCTTAAAAATGTTTTATTTATTTTCAATTGGTATCATAAATTGGTATCATGATGTTTTGATGTATACCTTCATCATAAATTGATATATTTTTCAATTGGTATCATATTATTTTGATTTGTATTGCTTATATACAAGGGAAGCTTAACATCTTCTCTTTATATAGATTCATGTTGAGTGTATTATATATTGAGGGGCTTGACCTCTCTTCTCTATGTTTTACACATGTGTAGGGGGAGCTTCACATCTCTTTTTATACATTGTATATTATATATTATGTGATTAGGGTTTAGTCATCTCTTTTTCATATAATGCATATATGCATGGGGACTTAACTTTACGTCTCTCCTCTTCATGAATATATATCGCAATTACATCCTTCTTGTTTGATTTGATAAAAAGTGAGAATTTTTTTTTTGAGTTTATTTATGCCCCTTTGTTAATAATTTGACAAAAGGGGATTTTATATATGCATGTTTATGCATGATTTTCTTGTTTTATACAAAAGAGAGAAAAGCATTTTGAGAATTTTATCTATGCATGTTTATGTCACTTAAATGCATGTTTATTTTTTCAATTGGTATGAGAGCATATATGTTTTATTTTCAATTAATATCAGCGCATATATCTGTCATTTGTTTTATGCATTCATTGAATATCATTATTGTTTATTGCTATGCATGAGTTCAGGGGGAGCTTCCATAAAGCTTAACTTTAATTCATACATGTATAACTCCATGAGTTTTGTCATCATCAAAATGGGGGAGATTGTTGGCCCAGAGGCCCTTCACTCTAGTTTTGATGATGATTAACTCATGTAGTTATAATTTACTAATAATCTTGTGATATTTAGGTCCAGATATTTGATCAATATTTTAGTAGGTATTTAGCTTCAACAAAGGAATTTTGGAGTTTTCACATGTTGATTCAAGAGCTCGAGCGTTAAGATCACATCTAGTACTCAGTTGGAGTCAAGCTCGTTGGATCGTGTTTGGATCGAGTTTACTTGGAGAAGGAGTTCTACAAGAAGACTTCGGTTTGTGTTTAGAGTATTTGAGTTTAGATCTTGTGTAAAGATTAGATAGCGTTGATATGCTCAAGTTCACATACACACACAAGTTTTAAAGTATGTTGATTTTAGTTTTCTGTTTAACCGATTTTTGATTTTATGTCAAAAACATAGATATAATATCTTTTATGTATATTGGATTCTATCCATATGTAACATGCTTTAAAGTTGTTTCAATATCATTTTTTTGTATTTACATGAGTTTTGGAGAAAACGATTTTCCATTTCAAAGTTTGGTTTTTGAAAAATACGGTTTTCATTTAAAAGCCAAATTTTAATATCACAAAAATAGTTTAAATTATTTATAATATGTATTGAATTTTAGTCACACATATTTGTACTTCAAAGATCTTATAAGAACTTATTTTTTGTAGAATTTATGTGATTTTATGGGATTTAATTAAAATTAAAAAGACTAGTTTTCAATCCCTATAACATTGTGACCTGGCCTCTACCGGTCGACCGGTCCAGTCGACTGATGTGCATGATGTGCACATGCCATTGGGCTGGAGGGCCGGTCGACCGGTTTAGTCGACCGCCAGAGAGCTCTGCTCTCTGGTTTTGGCACCGGTCGACCGGGCGGTCGACCGGCAGAGAGCAGCTGCTCTCTGTATCCAGGCCCGGTCGACCGGAGGCACAACGGTCATAAAAATAACCGTTAGTCGGTCGATCGGGCCATCGACCGGAAAGGCAATTCTGTCCTTTCCTGCTGCCAACGGGCAGATTTTTTGGTGGGTTAAAAATAGCCCCCTCCTTAGCTGATTTTCACCAAGAATTTAAAAAGCAAAAATTTTCTGTCTTTCTCAGTGGTTTAGCAACAAGTTTTCAAAGAGTTTTTGGGTTATAAAGATCTATCTTTATTTTTTTTAAAGGGTTAGAAAAATCAAAGAAAAATAGAGTCTTTGAGAATTTATTTTTGTTCTTCATTTCTATAGCCATCTAGAAGTTTTCCCAAGAGTTTTTCTTTGTTATTTGTTTTTCAAACTCTTTGTTTTCTTATACTTGTGCTATCATATCTATCATATCTATTAGGATTTTATTTTGTAAGGGAAATTGGTTTGTGGTTTAGTGAGAACACCAAGAATTGTAAACCTTCTTTTATTTGAGTTCCCTCTTGTGTAGAGGTGAGTGTAGAGGCTGTGTTGGTATCCCTCTAAGTATAGAGGTGATTGAGGTTGTTGTTTGGCTGTGAGCCTTATCCCTCTATTGAGAGGTTGATCTTGTTTTGGTTAAGTGCCCATCCCTCTAAGTGTATAGGTGATAGTTGTTGTGTCTTGCTTAATGTGAAGAGGTTGTGTTTGTTGGAGAGAGGAGTTGTGTACTCCTAGTTTATATACCTAAATCCTCAGTGGAGGTTCCCTGTGTGGGAAGTCCTGTGTGGACGATATAGTGAAAATCTTTCTGTGTGAAGGCGGGGACGTAGAGCAGTGGCTCGAACCTCGAAACATATCTCGGTGTTTGCGATTGATTCACTATCTCTAAACTCTTCTCTTATATTGTACCTTGCAATATTTCATATTGTTCATATAATACTTATATGCTTGGTATTGTTTGTGTGACATACTTTTGTTGAACCAAGAGAGCTTTACATAGCACCTCAACTCTTATTTAGAGGAATTTAAAGGAGATAGTCCAGAGCCCTTCATCGAGAATTCGGCTACACTCTTTGGTTACTCTAAGTGTGTTGCAATTTATTTTTAATTCCGCATCATTTGTCATTAGATTAGCCTTACACCTATTCACCCCCCTCTAGGTTTATTTTCACTCACCACAGCTGGGGACCGTGGCCAATTGACTCTGGAAGTAGCTGATGTAAGTTTGATATTGTCGCTCTATCTCATCTTGACGATGAGAAGATGGTGATTGTTTCTCTTAGTCTTCCGGTGATATGCGTACTGGATGAGGAACACTTTGGATGCCTCCTCGAAGTTGTGGAGAGATTACGGAGGCAGAGAATAGAATAAATCTAAGGCCACGCCTTTCAGGCGGGAAGAGAATGAAAATACACCTAGATGGGGGATGAATAGGTGTATTAGATAATCTAATGATGAATGATGCGGAATTAAAAACTATTATACAAACTAAGGCTATTAAGCTAAAAATACCAAGTATAACTCAAGAGTATAGCCGGATACCCAGTGAAAGGCTCTGGACCATCTCCTCATGATTCCTTTAGATTAAGAGTTGAGGTGCCACTATAGCTCTCTTGGTTGAATACAAGTGTGAGCAAACAATCCCAAGCGTATATCAATTAAGCACAAGATATGTCAAGCATATAAAAATATAAACAATATAAGCATGCAAGTATATAAGCACAAGTGAGAGATGGAGAGAGCAATCCCAAACACGGGAGAATTATTTCGAGGTTTGAGCACCTTTGCTCTACGTCCCCACTTCAACACTATGATAGATTTCTACTAAAAAACATCCCGCAAGATCACTCGGTGTTGCAACGCCTACAACGAGTTCACATTAGAACTCTTGGACTCACTGGTTCCTCTCTTGTTCCCGCAAGAACCATACACGCAAGTGTTTTCCATTGAAAATTGATTTGGGAAAACTTACAAAAAAAAGTCAAGGAGCAAAATTACAAGTAATTCAAAAAGATTACAAATAGATCTCCTCTGAGATTTCTAGGGAAGTATGCCGGTAGGAATCTAATCAACGCGCGATCACTTTATCCCTTTGAAGATGCAATCGATCAGACGATCAAGCTGCCTCCAAATAGAATTCCCTTCTTGCTTGGTTCTGGGAATAGAATATTTGAAAGTAGGGGAACAAGAGAACACTCTTTAGAATTTCTAGTTGAATTTCTCTTTTTTCTAGCCCGTTAACCCTCTCTTTTTCTTTTTATCTGTGCCTGTCTCTCTCTGCGCGTCTTTCTGCCTATCCTTTGCCTAGCAAGGGACTATTTATAGCAAAAAAAATAGGGTTTAACCGCCCCCTTGAATTCAGCAGTACTGAATCAGTTTTTAGCTTCGCGTGAGGCTGTAAATAACCTTGCCATGAAGCTTCTTGCGAGCTTCTAGTGAAGCTAGAAGGTTCGTGCGAATGCCCTCCTGCTGTTGTGGCTTAATTGTTTTCACTTAATGTGGGACAAAGTGGGCGGGTGTAACCGCCCACTTAAAATGGCGATAATCCCACTAAATTAGTGGGGTTCACCCATTAATCCCCCATGTGAAACGATCAATTGATGACTTGGTAAAGCTCGCTGCGGAGCTAAGTCATGCGAAGTTAAGCTTTAGCTTAGAGCTTCAGCAAAGTTACCTTCATAGTCCCCTGTGAAGGTAAGACTTAGTTTATAGCCTCAGGCGAAGGTACCTTCAAGGCTTGGTACGAAGTTAAGATTCAGCCCAGCGAAGCAAGGGGTAAAGCTTCTAGCGCGAAGCTCCTGGATAAGCCTTTGGCGGGGCTAAATGGAGATCTTCGAGCGAGGCTAATGATTAGCCTCATAGCGAAGCTATCAAAAAGCTTTGGGCAAAGCTGTAAGTTAGCTCTATTTGGAGCCATAGCGAGGCCAGAGGCTATCCCTTGGGCTCATGCAAGGCCAGGTATTGAGCTAACTTAGCATCTCAGGCCTGCTTGGAGCTCTTCAAAGACAACTTTGGCTTACTGTCTGCTTCACTAGATCAGTAAGGTCCAAGTCGCTGCCTTGTCCCTGGTTGTCAGCTTGTCTTCTACTTATCTTTATAAATGTCAATAACTTAGACATCATTCAGACCAGTAGAAGATAATGTGAGAGTTTTGTCTTTTTAGAGTGTCAACAAGACCCCCTTCAAAGTTTTTGTAAATTTGCGATGGATTGATTCAGATTTTGAAATACTTTGAACTGCTTCGGAATAGGTTCGCTGAGGAACTGTATTCATTTGCTTCCGTGTAGCTTTGCACTTCTAGGTAGCTTCGCCTTTGGGATTTCTGAAGTAGCTTTGCTTCCAAACAGGGTTAGATTATCAGTGCTCTACCAGGGCTAGCCTTGTGCTCGCTGTGATGGAACGACGTTCCATTCCCCAAGGCTAACCGCTTTTGTGAGTTACGAGAAGGATTGATCCCTCTTCCAATGTTTAAATAACTTCACCTGCATTTACGAGGGAGATTATTCCCTTTTTTGAAATTCAATTAACTTCTTGTGTATTCACGAGGGGATTATTCCCTTTCTCGAGGCTAAGCATTTAAATATTTTAACTTCGCCCGCGCTTCTAGGCTTGAAGTGGCAGCGGTGTGATCAGGCCATAAGGCCTATAAGTAGGACTCTTGTAGTCCTTTTCAGAGAAACATTCTTTTCTCTTTCTAGGAAGTTTATATATGACATTTCCTCATCAGCCAAGCAAGAAAACTGAGGTCCCTGAAGTAGTGGGGACTCTCACTCTGATTATTACCCGACCAAGAGCTGGTGAGCCTCGGTCATCCAGTGACTTTAGGAAGTTTATCTCCCTTAATTTTCTTACCTTTACTTGCCACTGCAGGGATTGAATTTCCATGGTCTCTGCATTTGGCTGATCTTTGGAGAAGGGCTTCAGCCCCTTTTTATGCTTCCTGGTGAAGCTAATATTCTTGTCTGATCAGGCGAAGGATTTTCCTAGGCGAAGCTCCTACCTTGACCTGCTAAACCTGTCATATAGGCGAGGGTTTAAGCTTCACCTTTTCTAAAACCAGTTTTATTTTCGCCATACAGGCGAGGCTAGGACTTGGCCTTTTCGAGGTTGAGCCAATCTTGCCATATAGGTGGGGCTAAGATTGTGCCCTTCCGAGCCAGTCTAGCCTTGCCATATGGGCTAGGCTAGGACTTAGCCCTTTTTTAAGGCTTGCCCGGCCTAACTGTCTATGCGGAGTTGAGACTTGGCTTTTGCTAGGCTGGTCTAACATTACCGTACAAGCGAGATTATCCTCTGCTTATCTGAGGTTTATTCTCAGGGCATAACAGGGCCAGATCTGGATTAGCTTCACTTAAAGAATAAAACTTTGACTTAGCATTTCACCCTCTTTTTTTTATTTAACGCTAACTCGTTTCCTATTTGCATTGCAGTATACTGTGCTCTCAATTCTTTCGGCCTGATGAAGGAGAATAAAAACATGCCCCTTGATTTTTAAGTCGAAGCTTTGATCATAAACAGGAGGAACATATTGGAGCAGCTGATGCGCATTCCGAGAAGAGGCCGGCAGTCACTTATCCGAGATGATCCACTTTGGGAAGAGGCTGGTAGTCGCTTATCCGAGATGATCCACTTTGGGAAGGGGCTGGTAGTCGCTTATCCGAGATGATCCACTTCGAGAAGGGGCTGGTAGTCGCTTATACGAGATGATCCACTTTGGGAAGGCGGACATCACCAGTAAGGTCTTGGATCCTTCCTTTGCCAATTTTGATTAAGGGAGATCTAGCTTTCTGGTGGCAACCAATCCCTTGCTAATTTTGATCAAAGAAGATCTAGCTCCTTGGTGGTAAAATCTGCTATTAAGTGAAGGATTACGACCTTATTGAAGACCTTTTGTGTCCAGTTGGTCTGGTGGTCTTGGAACGACTTATCACCCTGAAAGTAGATAGGACAATTTGTATGCCATTTGGCAAAGAGTCTGTTGTATGAAAGACAATCTTGATGTATTATCAATGTATCTTCCCTTTTGAATTAATAAAATTTTATTTTTTGCTGGTTTACTTTGTTTCGTGTCTTTCACCTTGAACTTCAGAAGAAACTAGAATGGACTGGCTTAGGTCAGGAAAAATCCATCTAGTGCGGTCGTACACTAAGTGATCCCACTTGATTTTCTCCATGGGCCTTTTCCTAAAGAAGGAAAGAAAAGCTCTTAGCAGGGTTAAGCTTCCAGCGAAGCTAAAGATGGGTTTCCAGCTAAGTCAGAAACGAGCTCTCAGCGGAGCTAGCAAAAAATTTCCTGTGAAGCTAAAGATGAGCTCTCAGTGGAGCTACTGCTCAGCTTCTGGTGAAGTTAACCAAGCGTCGCGTGAAGTCAATACTGAACTCAGAGTGGAGCTAGCCCTCAGCAGAGCTAAAGTAAAGCTTCTCGGAGGAGGCATTTGGGCGCCGTTTCAAATTAATTTGAAACGGCTGCCTGTGCTTCTTCTGAGGAAGCGAAGCTAGACACTTTCGTGTCTATAAAAGCCTGGTGGGCTGAAAGAGAGAATTATCTTCTCTCAAAGACACCCCAAATTTTCAGAGAACAAATCTCTTTCTTCTTCTTCTCCTTCATTCGGACTTTCAGAACTTCTCAGTTCTTCATGGCCCCTAAATGATGCGCAGGCAAAGAGGCAGCGACCTCTACTACGGAGGCATCGTCTCCTCCTCCTGTCATCGAACGCCCCATAGCCGGTAGGGAATTTTCTCTTTTTGTAGAGATTTTCATCTCTTTTTGAAGCCATTGACTGGTTATTTCATGGTGAATCCAAAGCGATTCACCATGATCCAGTGATCTCAGGGAACTATGCTTCCTTAATTTAATCCCACCAAATCTTTAGGGGATTTAATTCCCCTTTAATTTCGCGACTTGGGATTTGGAAACCAAATGGTTTCTTTTCCAAGCTTCTATGCAAAGCTAGCCCTTGGGGCTGTTCACATTCTACCGAATGACAGGATGCGAAGCTAGCTCTGAAAGTGTAGCTGAAAAGCGGACTTTAAAGTCCTTTGAGTAAATTTAGGCACAAGTGCCTTTCCAGTGAATTTAACCCTTAGGGATTTTTGCATTCTGTTCAGTGACAGAATGTGAAGCTAAGCATCTTGAGAGAAGCTAACCACTTAGTGATTTGCTGCACTCTGCTTTGTGCAGAGTGCGAAGCTGAGCTTCAGGGCGAAGCTAATGCTAGGCTAGCTTCGCTCGAAGAGCGAAGCTATGGCTTAGCAATTTTCTTTATGTTTTAGCTTCCCTTTTTTTGGCTAATGGACTAATATAGTTTCTTCTTCTTACTTTGCAGTGCACTATACCCCTGGGCCTCTGAACATCCTTTTTGGGTCGGCTAGGGGTTTGGATCGCAACGTCAGCCTACAGTTCCAGGGGCAAGCTTCGTTGTTCAGTGAGTGGAGCACTCCTATCCGTACGTCCTAATCCACACCAGGGATCAGCGTACAATGAGGAGTATCTTAACTACTGCTCCCCTGGAGGATTGTGACCGAAAGATTTACTGGAAGCCCTGCTTTATGTTTGGGGATGCAGCGCCTGACACCGATCATCAACTGCTGGCCAGGGAAGGGCAGTGGATCTTCAATCTGAATGGAGAGAAGTATTACCTCCCCTCTAGCAAGTGTCATTTCCCGATGTCTTTCTTCCAATGTGTGACGAGGCCTCGGAAGATGAAATAGCAGGCTACCCGGACCACTGACTCAGTCCACGTGGGTATCCTGATAGCTGCTTCTCTTGGCTATTCAAGGGCAGGTCCCCCTCGCTGCATACTGGGTCTTCACCCTGGAAATGTTCTCTAGGACATTCCGATGGGGGAAAATCTGGCCATGGCTCAAACTTTTGGAAATCAGTTCTTTAGGGGTCAATGGCAACTATCAAGCAACTGATTTCAGGATCCCAGGCTGGATTCATCCTCCCAAGGCCTGGTAGACGGATTTGACCCTTTATGTCTTGGCCCATTTCGAGGAGGATTTGGAGAGGCTGGTACTCTATGAGGCTGTCAGAGCAACTTGCTATGGCATTCAGATGAGCGTAGCGAACTTCTACGCCATCTTCGAGTTATACTGCCTAGCTACAGGGACTTTCTTTACCCTGTGGGCAAATTGGGCATGGCTTTGCATGAGATGTGGGAAGTCTCTGTTTTGCTGATGGGTTATCTCCCTTACAAAGAATACTTCCTATGCGAAGTAGAATTGGCACTTTTGGAAAAACAGGAGACTGCTTTGTTTGAGACTTATCGCGAATTGATGTGCCACATTTACATATGCTCGAGCGTGTAATCCTAAGGGAGCTCTAAGCAGTTCAAAGAGCTATGGGAATTATCTGTTCCCCAACCTGGAGGATGTCCCCGAAGTGGCTCACTATGGGGTTGCGGACGAAGATATCTTTTGAGGATGAAAGAGCAGCCCAGGGAGATATTCTGGAAGAAGATGATGGCATCTATGAGAAGGGTGACATTCTCAAGAGCTTTCATCATCAGACTCGTCAACCACTGTCCTGGAAGGCGCTTTTGGCAGAGTTTTTATCGGTTTAGTTGAAGAGATATGGGGTGCCATATCCTTCCAGCGATGTCGTCCTTCCCACTGTCTTACTGCCGGCCATTCGTCTGGCACACGGTTGCTCTCTTAGGCTTCTTCTGGCGATGGTGTACAGTATTCAGCGAAGTCTTCGTGCACTGACGGAGACTTTTTGCAGACCACCGGCAACGAAGAGGGGAAAAGGGATGATCTTACCCCATGACGGACCGAACCCCAGGATCATATTGCTATATACTTACTTGATGGCATAGTTCGCTCTTTACTGCCCAGCCATTACTCAAGCCAGCGAAGAGCCTCCAGAAGGTGTTCCGGTAGCACACCTTCGCCGATTTGAGGGATTCCTCGTGGTCACGGACTTACGTGGCTACGGTCCGCAAGCTGTTGTGCCAGCACGATGTGTATAGTCTCTTCTGGTGCTTCCCTTACATCCTTGATGCGGGGTACGGCGAGGAATTCAAGGATGTGGGGGATGGAAAGACGTCGCTGAGCCGGGGATCTTCAAATGGCTGGTTAGCATCCGACCATCTCATCTGATGTACATGAGCGGGGTGATTAGTCTCTAATTTTGCATAATTTTTATCACATCCGCATATTTATTTGGTATAAAATTCTGCTAATAAAGCTTTGCTTGCTTGATTCTACGTCCATGGTGTGCAATGAAGAAGAAGACCCTAAATCACCATTTAATTGGTGATTAAAGGTCTATTAAGACAGCCACTGACTTAGGAGGCTGATTCTGTCAAAACCAGGGGCTAGCAGAAACTGGGCACAGAAACTGACAGGAGACAAAGAGGACAGCGCGCGGCTCGAAGCGTCGCGCGCGTCCACCATATGGCCACGGCGCGCGTCTGGCTTCGGGCTAGGGGTTGTCCCCCTGGCCCTCGTTCCCCTAGTGCCTATAAATACTCCTTGGGGTTCCTGAGTTGGGAGATATACATAGTTTAGGGTAGTTTTTCATTCCATGTTGTAGTTTAGTTTAGGTTAGGTTAGTTCTTCTTCTTCCTCTTTGTATTTTTCATTTATTTTAGATCTTGTATTAGGAGATTGAGTGATACATGAGTGGAATGCAAGAGTGCTTATAATAAAAGGTGACAAGTTATAAAAGGTGCTCTCTTTACCTCTCTTTATTTTCTATCTAAATTCTTTTACATGTTTAGCTAGTCTTTTCTCTCATGGCAACTAACTACTAACCACCAATTAGTCTAACTTCTTATTTGAGAATCCACATGAATCTAATAGCCTCTACTTTGCCTTGCTCTTGCAAGAGCCATTAATGGCTCATGATGATGGATCTAACACTCTAACTTCCTAACTCTCTAACAAGATAACATTACTTTACTCCATGCTTGCTTTTAGTTTTGATGGTTTAAGTGTAGCTTGCACTTATTTTTTTGAGTTGGGTTGCGATGAGTCACATATGGGTCATGCTTTCAATCGCTCTTGAACCAAGGACTAGTGATGGCCAATGATACATGTGAGGTAACTATCGCTAAGAGGTTAGCATGTTAGTGGAGTCATTAGTAGTTAGTAGCCTTGAGTTTTCTTTCTTTTTCACTTTGTTTTAGAAATACCAAAAATCACAAACATATTCTTTTCTATGTTTCCCACTTCTTCGTATTTCACCGTACCCCTATTTTTCATTCTTTCTTTTCCATTCTTTTCATTCTTTAAAACTTTGAAGAACCGTTAACATACACGTGAACATACCGTGTAAGCTTCTATCGCCTCCCGTCCTTGTGGATTCGACTCGTTTTAGCCTATATGCTATAACGGAAGTATCGAGGAAGTCAAAGCGCACACACTTTAAATCTTGATTTCAAAACATACACTTTTTATGTGCGGCTTTCCCCCAATCAAATTTTGGCGCCATTGCCGGGGATAGGAACGATTGAAATCACCTAGAGGGGGGCTGAATAGGTGATGGCTATATGAAATATGACAATAATGCGGAATTAAAAATTCTACTTAACAAATTGCTCAAATTAAAAGACTAGCAATAATAAACACAATAAGTAGTGCAAGAAATAAAGGAGTTTGAGTTTAGAGAAAATTCGAGCAAACGCAAATACGAGTATATGTTTCTGAGGTTCGAGCCACGCTCTACGTCCCCGCCTTCACACTTGAAGGATTTCCACTATTGTTGATCCCACTGGATCGCCAATACAAGGACACACTTGTCCGATCTCTCGTGATGCCGTAACACCACCCGGAGCACACTCGCTCGCTTGAGGCCGATGCCTCTACAACTTCGCTCAAGAAGAAAGATGATCACACTTGATCACAAATAGCTCACTTAGCACAATCCTATAACCAAAATGTAGAAGTAGAACTTGGGATTGTGAAGTGCAAAACTAGAGTGAAGTAGAGGAGTTAGCTTCAAGAGGGTGTTTGGAAATTTTGGCTTTGGAAATCTTTTTCTAAAATGAAAGCTTTAAAAATCACTTGTAAAATTGTTGTGAAAATTGTTGTCTTATCATGTTGAAGTGACCACCTATTTATAGGGGATGGAAGACAGGGTAAAACTGGTGGAGAAATTCGTTGGGTGAAGATCCAACAAAAACAGTCAGAAAAATATAGCTGTTGGAGTCTGTCAGACTTTTCTGACAGCTGCCGGTCGACCCGGTCGGTCGACCGCCAACGGTCATATTTCTGACCATTGGGGGAAACCGGTCGACCGCCCCGGTCGACCCAAACAAACAGAGAGCACTGTCAAGTGCCCGGTCGACCCGAGCGGTCGGCCGACGTGCACGCATGCTCAGCGTGCACGTCGGTCGACCCGAGCGGTTGACCGGCCTCTGTCAGGTCTGTTAAAACAGACCCTGCAGAAACCAGGAAAAGGGTTTTGGGTTTGATCTATTGGATTGAGGTTTTGGACTTTATAAAAACTAAGAGTATGATCATTTTCAATACTCAAACATGTTAGATCACTGTGATAAAAAATCCTTTCTAATACAAAACTTGTTTTTCTAAAAACTGTTTTTCTAAAACTTGGTATTCCTAAAACTAATTTTGCAAAACGTGATTTTTCTCAAACTATGTTGAAAATACTGAAATGAAAATTCTTTTGAAGCCTTGAAGCAAACTAAGTGTGTGTGAGTGACAATCCCATAAATCTACTTCTAACATCTAGGTTTTGACAAACAGTCTAAAAGAAAGGTAAAATACAAATCTTGGTCTTTTCTTCAATGTCTTAATTCCTAAGCTTTCTATTGTGCTTGGCTTGGGAATGCAAATCTTTAGCGGCGTCCAAACTTGTGAGTCTTGATAGTGGAGCCATCAAATCAACTTGTTTTGAACCTGAAATTCTTTTAAACAAAATTGTTAAATACATAACTAAATATGGTTTGTTATCATCAAAATATTCATGGAGATATTGGGCAAATGGCCTTTGGGCCAACAATCTCCCCCTTTTTGATGATGACAAAACATATATAGTTATTACAAATATTTTGGGTAGAGACTTCAAGTGAAGCTCCCCCTCAACACATGCATATAATGAAATCATACTCAGGCATAGATAAATATCACAAATGATAAACAGCAAGTGATAATCCACAATACACATGTCCATGCCAAAAATTACTCATGTCATAAAAGATAATACATGTTTATAGACTAAATAAAAACACAACACAAATATATATAAAAACTTATATCCACAACACAAAAATACATGTCCACCATACTAAATATCAAAAGATGTCCAAAAGATGTCCAAACACAAAATACAAGTACACAAAATATAAGTTCAAGTACACAAAATACAAGTCTCTCTCATCAATAACTCTCCCACTTTTTGACATCATCAAATAAGGGGAGTCACTCAGCACCACCAGTATCGTCGTCCTCCTCATCATCGTCTTCCTCAGACGAGCTCTCTGCAGCAGCACCCTCAGCCATCTTCTCATCACCATCATCGTCTTCCTCTGAAGAAGAAGAAGAAGCTGCTGCCTCCTCTGGATCAATGCCTGCGACACCTGGCTGTGGAGGTGGAGCCGCAGAAGGATCTCTGGCAGGAAATGAAGGACCGGAGGATGAAAGTGGTCAGGCAATGGATGTGGGATCAGGACCAAGCATATTGAATTTCACAAAGAGTGCCTCAAATTACGAGTCCACGAATCTCATGGAGTCAGCAAAGTAAGACATATCATTGCGAATTCCCTGAAAGCGCAAGTCCATATCCGCATGAAAGGCTGCATCTCGCTGCTCGATCCAAGACTGGTGCTCCTGGATCTGAGAGCGAATCTCAGAAGAAATGAGAGACTGAAAATCAGGAGATATAGATGGCCCGGGAGCAGAGGAAGTCCCTGGGGCAGAAGAGGACCCTGGGGCCGAAGATAACCCTGGAACAACAGAAGGAGGAACAGGAGCCTGCTCAAGAGCGTGACGACGCATCTGAGCTTGCATCCTCTTCAAAAGAACGCTGTCTAAATTCACAGCGGGTTGAGAAGGACTCTCTAAAGATAGATCAAAACCTAGTCTCTGAAGAAGATAAGTGATAAGCATCCCATAAGGCAAGTGCCTACCGGGCATGCGGATCTGATCTGAGGCCATATGAGTAGCAATGAAATGAGGGATATCAATCTTGATGCCTTTCAGAAGGCAATAGATGATTAGAGGAACTGGTCCCCTGGCATTCTATACTGACCAGATTTTGGTAAAATATTGTAAAAGATAAATTTAGCAAGAATTTGGGAGGTGAGGGTGAACTTGTTAACCTCCTCATTTCTTACCAAACCGGGGTTGTCATCCCCGTGAATCAAGGTGGAAGCGGTGAGCGCAGACTCACCGTCCGGATATTCAAAATCATGGAGATCAAAGGTATAGACATCAACTCCTCCACAGGAGAGATGTAACAAGTCGGCAAATTGTCCTAGAGGGATGTCAATATCTCTCCCTAGAACTCGAGATCTAACTCGATTTCCCTCGAAAGCATAATTGGCATAGAAGTAATGCACTAGGGAGGTGTACACTGGTTCCCTAATGGCCATAAACTGGTCCAATGAATTTCTTCTCAGGATGCGAGGGATGTTGAGATGTTCAAAATCTTTGAGAATAACACATCTCCCTGAAATGACTGATTTCTTAGAAAGTTGGATGAATCTATTCTCAGCAAGACTATTAACAAAGGGAGATTTGGTTTTAGGTGTAGAGGAAGATGGAACCACAGATTTCCCTTTATCAGTCTTGGATCTCTTAGACATATTGAAAATTTGTGAGAAATTTAGAGTTTTTTAGGTTAAAATTGGTTAGGGCTTGATCTAACAAGTGATGAGACAAAGATTTTGACAAGAGATTGAAGAACAAAAGATATGAAAGCAAGATTCACAAGAAAAATTAGATTTTTACCTGAGGGAAGAAAATCAAAAACCCTAGGATGAGAAATTTCTCTGAAATAGGATGTAGATCAGACCTGAGAATGAAATCCAGCGAAAATCCTGCGAAATTAGCCTTGGATTTGATGAAGATTTGAGGGATTTTGAGAGATTAGGGTTTTGGAGAGAAAGGGGAGAAGAACGGTCGCTGAAAAAATGAGATGAGGAGAGAGAACCGGGCTTTAAAAGATGGGTTTTAGGGCAGAATCTGACGCACGGTAGACCGGGTCGGTCGACCCAAAAATCCTGAGAGCTCTGTAACTCAGAGCGGTCGACCGGGTCGGTCGACCCAGAAAACCCGAGAGCACTGATAGATACAGCGGTCGACCGCAGCGGTCGACCGGCAACAGAGAAGAATAAAAGGCTATTCTTCCAGGCGAAGTCGGTCGACCGGGACTCAGAGCCGGTCGGCCGGCTTTGCCAAAAACCTGTCAACAGCAAATGCCCTTAAAAAAAATTTAAAAAGAAATTTTAACAAATAAGTAGGATATATTTAACATACAAGATTACAACAATATGTTTTTAAATCTTCATTAAGTTATCATATCAACCAAAAATTCACACAAGACATTTTATTTAATTTTTTTTTCATACAAAAACAAAGTTTTTAGAGATGTTGAAGCCGAATACCCAGTGAAGGATTCTGAACTTCATCCTCTTGATTCCTCATGAATGAGTTGAGGTGCGCAATTGCTATCTCTAATGTATTTGCTTTGAATATGAAATTTTTACAAAATTTATTTCTAGTTTTGAAATACAATGTGTATATATAGATATATAATCTAGGCTAGACATGTGGACATTCAATAAATATGGTATAAAAGATAAGATATCAAAATTAAAACATGACATATACACAATCATGATAGAGATGTAGGTTTACACTAACATATATCAATGTAGCATAAAAGTAAACTAACAATCCTATACATTAGTATATAAAACCAAAATTAAAAACTTTTAAATGGAGAGGTTACCAAACGAGGGCAATCTCCAAAATAGGTGCCTCCATGATAGCGACGCAAGCGCGATGTGTTCTTTGAGCCTTGTTGCATCCACCACCCAGGCACCGTCTCCCCCTAAGTCTTGGAGGATGAAGATCCACCTGTATCATTTAAGTTTGGTGGGTCTTTTGGTACCCATATCTTTTTGGGTCCTTTTGGATTAGTACCGGGGCGAACCCAAACATATTTATTGTTCATATTATGTTTAGCAAAAAAAAATTTTCCTAAATGACCTTTGCGGCCACAATGCGTGCAAACATAAATTCTACCACTACCATATATGTATGCATGCTTATGTGAGTGTGCATGTTTTCGTGCATGTGTATGATGAGTGTGTTTCCCTTGGGTTACTCCCTTGGGAAATCTTGATGCAAATTTATTTAAATCAAATGCACATTTTTTAAGAGTTGAATCTAAAACATCAACCCGTTTTTGAATTTTCAAAAATTCATTTTTGTTACATGATGCAATGGGGGTTTTCCCCTTACAAGCTAGTTTATATTTTTCAAAATCAATTTTTAGATTCTTAAAAGCCTTAGCTAAATCATCTTTTTCTTTAACTACAATATCAATTTTATTTTTCAAAGTATCAATTTTCCTTTTTAACTTTTTATTATGAGATTGAGAAATCTCATATCTATGTTGTAACTCTTCAAAAAATTTTGCTAACTCATCCATTGTTAACTCATCATCATCTATAGAGTTGTCGAGAGTTACCTTAGTTGCATCCTCCCCATGCGCCATGAAGCACATGTGCGCGACGTCGATTTCCTCTTCGGATTCTGACTCCGTATCATCCCACGTGGCCACCATTGCTCTTTTCTTCTTTGGGACATTCTTGGAAGTGGTTGCTTGGAGTGCGGGGCAATCGGCAATAAGATGTCCGATCTTCTTGCAATGGAAGCAAGAACCGGGTTCTTCTCTTTTCTTTTCATATCTTCCTTGAGGTTTCCCTCTCCGGAAGTTGCTTTGCCTCCCCTTCTTGTAGAACATCTTGCCCACCTTCCGGATGAGCATGGCAAAGTCCTCATCGCAATCTTCCGATGAGTCATCCTCTTCATGAATGGTTGGAGTGGCTTTGAAGGCGAGTGCTTTCTTTTTTGGCGCCTCCCTTTCTTCTCTTACTTTCATCTCCATCTCATGTGTCTTGAGATTTCTGATGAAACCGGAGAAGTCCATCTCCTCCCCATCGTTGAGCTCCTTGAGAGTGGTTACCTTTACTTCCCATGCTTTGGGAAGAGCTCTAATGACCTTCCTTATCTTTTGGTCATTGTCGATTGCGTCACCTAAAGAAGATAAGGCATTAGTAATCTTGGTGAAACGCGTGAGCATGTCATCAATGCTCTCATTATCAAACATATAGAAATTCTCATATTGAGAACGCAACAAGTCAATCTTAGACATTTTGACTTGTGACGTACCCTCATGAGTCACAATTAAGATATTCCAAACTTCAAATGCGGATTTGCAATTAATGATGCGAGCTAGGTCATCCTCATTTAGGGCTTGGGTTAATGAATATTGAGCCCTAGCATTGGCCTCATAGTCCTTGGTGGTGTCCTCGGACCATGTTCTCTCATCGGTGAGAGGTTTTATAAATTCTTTGGTGATAGCCCTAACAACCCTAACTCCTAGGGACTTAAGAAAGAGGTTCATCTTGACCTTCCAAATAGGAAAGTTCAAGCCATCAAACTTGGGTGGGGACTTGATGCTAGAAAAGTCAATGGATGCCATGAATACAAAAGTATAATGCACAAACAAATATAATGCACAAAAGATATAGCCAAATGTAAGGATCTCCCTAAGGTGGTTAAACCAAATACTAGGGTTAGGCTCTGATACCCATTGAAATCACCTAGAGGAGGGTGAATAGGTGATGGCTATATGAAATATGACAATAATGCGGAATTAAAAATTCTACTTAACAAATTGCTCAAATTAAAAGACTAGCAATAATAAACACAATAAGTAGTGCAAGAAATAAAGGAGTTTGAGTTTAGAGAAAATTCGAGCAAACACAAACACGAGTATATGTTTCCGAGGTTCGAGCCACGCTCTACGTCCCCGCCTTCACACTTGAAGGATTTCCACTATTGTTGATCCCACTGGATCGCCAATACAAGGACACACTTGTCCGATCTCTCGTGATGCCGCAACACCACCCGGAGCACACTCGCTCGCTTGAGGCCGATGCCTCTACAACTTCGCTCAAGAAGAAAGATGATCACACTTGATCACAAATAGCTCACTTAGCACAATCCTATAACCAAAATGTAGAAGTAGAACTTGGGATTGTGAAGTGCAAAACTAGAGTGAAGTAGAGGAGTTAGCTTCAAGAGGGTGTTTGAAAATTTTGGCTTTGGAAATCTTTTTCTAAAATGAAAGCTTTAAAAATCACTTGTAAAATTGTTGTGAAAATTGTTGTCTTATCATGTTGAAGTGACCACCTATTTATAGGGGATGGAAGACAGGGTAAAACTGGTGGAGAAATTCGTTGGGTGAAGATCCCAACAAAAACAGTCAGAAAAATATAGTTGTTGGAGTCTGTCAGACTTTTCTGACAGCTGCCGGTCGACCCGGTCGGTCGATGCCAACGGTCATATTTCTGACCGTTGGGGGAAACCGGTCGACCGCCCCGGTCGACCCAAACAAACAGAGAGCACTGTCAAGTGCCCGGTCGACCCGAGCGGTCGGCCGACGTGCACACATGCTCAGCGTGCACGTCGGTCGACCCGAGCGGTCGACCGGCCTCTGTCAGGTCTGTTAAAACAGACCCTGCAGAAACCAGGAAAAGGGTTTTGGGCTTGATCTATTGGATTGAGGTTTTGGACTTTATAAAAACTAAGAGTATGATCATTTTTAATACTCAAACATGTTAGATCACTTTGATAAAAAAACCTTTCTAATACAAAACTTGTTTTTCTAAAAACTGTTTTTCTAAAACTTGGTATTCCTAAAACTAATTTTCCAAAACATGATTTTTCTCAAACTATGTTGAAAATACTGAAATGAAAATTCTTTTGAAGCCTTGAAGCAAACTAAGTGTGTGTGAGTGACAATCCCATAAATCTACTTCTAACATCTAGGTTTTGACAAACAGTCTAAAAGAAAGGTAAAATACAAATCTTGATCTTTTCTTCAATGTCTTGATTCCGAAGCTTTCTATTGTGCTTGGCTTGGGAATGCAAATCTTTAGCGGCGTCCAAACTTGTGAGTCTTGATAGTGGAGCCGTTAAATCAACTTGTTTTGAACCTGAAATTCTTTTAAACAAAATTGTTAAATACATAACTAAATATGGTTTGTTATCATCAAAATATTCATGGAGATATTGGGCAAATGGCCTTTGGGCCAATAACGATTTGATTTCATGTTTTTGTTAACTTTTCTTTTTTGTTTTTTGGTGTGCAGGTTAAAGTTTTAGCATTGCAGAAGTCCACACTTGCTCTTGTGTGGTTGGGTAAATTCTTATATATTTTTATCTCTGCTGCGAATTTTTATATTACCTGTACACTGTAAATAATTCTAAGAACTAAAATACGAAAATTGGATGCTTTAAAACGGTTTAGACATTTGCATCTAGACACGTGTCAATTTTTATTCCAATATACTGTATTTTATTCTTATGTTGTTGTGATATTGATAGGAGGTGTACATATGGCATTGCATATAGCATAGGATAAACACGTAGGTGATTTACTTTCTTTGTTCATTCTTACCTATATTGCACACTTGCACAAATTAAACTTAAGGGCAAAACTCAAGACAACATAAGGTGGGAAAGTCATTACCCTCCCTTAGCCCAAAAATCACCTTCCCACTCACACAACCCAAGCCTAAATAAAACTTGCTAGACGTTGGCCCCTAGGGACATCTCGGACTCATTTAAGAGATTGACCCCTAGGGACATCTCGGACTCATTTAAGAGATTGACCTAAGGGGAAAGTTGTTAGAAGTTGACTCTTATCAAATCGGTGTCTAAGGTTGGGAATTAGATAAAAACTTAAAAAACAGTGGTTTGGCATAATTAGGCCCGTTGCTCCGGCACGGATACCTCTCACTGATCTTGCCCCTACCTGACCGATTAACTTGTTGTCAGCTTCCGACAATATACCCCCCGTGGACAGTCAACCAGTTAGGAGTCATCTAGGTCTAAGTCAACCCTAGCATAGGCTTGTTTTCTTTTTCTTTATTTGTTTGTTTGTTTGTTTTTTCTTTCTTGTAAATTGTGATATGGATTTTAACAACAATTTTTTCAATCCTAATATGAATTCATATTTCACCCTGACCTCATTTGACTAAGATAACTCTGACCCGGCTATGTACAACATGAACCAATCGTATATGTCGGGTTGGGATTATCCGAATCAATATGACCCGTACCCCCAATCTTATGACCATAATTTTCAAAATAATTTCAACTCTTCATAGAGTTCATGGGGATTCACCTCCCCCGAGTCAAATTTTCAACCGCCTTGTCCACAATTTTCACAAAGTTCATTCCCCGATTTTGGTTCATATACTCCTTTTCCTGTTCCACCAACTTAAGAAAAATCTGATTTGGAAAGGAATATGGCAGAGTCCCTACAACAAATTTAAAATTTGCTCAATTCACAATCCTTCCCACATCAAACTCCACATCCTCCTTTTCTAGAGCATCCAATTGAAGAGGAATTTGAGTTAGAAAAGCGTTTGGAAGTCTTTTGTGAAAGAATACAAAACATGTTGGACTCATCATCTCAACAAAATTTTAAAGAGTCCTACTCATCTTTTTCAGTCTCACCAATTCATAATGAACAACCATCAATACTGGACTTGAGTATGGAACCCTTGCGTGAGTCCGAGTAAAATCTGATGGACTAACAATTTCACCACAATTTTCAAAATCAACTCCCACACTCATCTTTTTAAGAAGAACCAATTGCAAAAAGTATGGATGACATGATTCAGACTCAAAATTCTGTTACACAGCCTATCAGTAGGTTAGACTCACTAGTGAGTGAATTGATCAATGAGAGCGAGGAAAGCCTTTCTTGTCAATCTTTGACCAATCTTTATTTCACTAACTCTGCTAATTGGACCCAAGAATCATGTCATTTTGAAAATCCAACTTCAATTTCCTCATACCAACCTGAACTTGACCAACATCACATCCCTGACATTTTGACAAGTTATCATTTTCCTGAAATTGAACTTGATCTTGAATGTGATCCCGAGCCTCATATTAGTAATTCCATTTCACTTTTTGATTCAATAATGACTCCGGTATTTTTATCAGATTTTTTTCTCTATTCTGGAGTCAACATTGAATCCTGTACTAGTACACCGTGAAATGAAATCACCAATCTCTTATGATCACACTTCATTAATGATTAAAGTGTGTGAACATCAATTCTTTAGTTTGGAACCTATTTTTGAACCAATTTCGACTCTCTTTGTTGACTCTCAACTTGATCTGAGTCAAATTCTCGAGTCGGTATCGGTTTTTATTCCTGATCCCTTTAAGTCCAAATCCATCATCTTCCAAAATCACACTTCATTGTTGAACAAAAATGTTGACAAAAATGACTTGGTAATTATTTTTGAAAATGGGAAATTAGATGGGGATAAATTTTTAAATAAGACCATTCACTCAATCATTCTTTTATTGGGTCATATTAGAGAGGTCACTGGTGGGTTTCTGCAAGATCCACGATATCTTGATGGGTAGCGACGCTTGGCCCAATCAGACCACCACCGGAACCACCATCATGAGGTACTTTTCCTTCTTTTCCCATTTGTTTCATGTATATACACTTTCACGATGCATTGAGGACAATGCATGAGATAAGTGTGGAGGAGGGTTTACTTACGTAGTTAGTTTTACATTTTCTTTCTTTTACACTTCTTTTTAATTCAAAAAATAAAAAATCTTTTATATAAAAACTCTTTTCTTTTCTTTTTACAAAACTTTTTGAAACAAGATAAATAATTTTAATTTATTTTTAAGAAAATTAAGATTATCTTAGGAATTAGGAAGACCTAAAATTATGAAATTTTAAACTGAGCCAAAATAATAGATCTTGTTTAAATTTTAGGGTAAGAAAGTAAGATTGAAAAGATAATTTGATCTTGAAGTTTTTTGTCTTAGATTTATGCATTTCACACTTACACAATTTTTTAAGATTGAAACAAAGACTGAAAATGTAATAAAAAATTAAAAAATTATGATAATAAAAATCACTTATTGAAGTTAGGTAATTATGCCTCAGGAAGAATGATTATTCACACCTAAAATGGTGGACAAAAATAAAATAATCCCCTTTAGTTTTTTGGCCTTGTTTACTCAAGTCCTTAAGTCCGAGGGATATTTTCTCATCTGGTGCCCTAAGACCATCTGGTTTGGGAGTCACTGGCTAAAGGCTCACTACTCGGGTAAATAAGAAAGCCTAAGAAAACTAAGGGAAGAAAAAAAGAAAATAATAATAATAATAATATATATAAACAAATGGCATGAAAGTTTGAGTCAATATTCCAAAAATCTTCACAGTCCACAAAATGCATATTTTTCTAAGAGTTTTATGAAAGTTCAAAGAGTCAATTCAATTTTAAAATTCTTACATTTAATTTATAATAAGATTTTTTGCATTTCGACTTAGTTTAAGAAAGAATAATTTCTGGTTAACCTATGACCTTGGATCACTTATATTTTCGTAAAAATACTTCAACACTTTTCTCTATTTCAAAATGCATTTTTAAAATACTAACATTTGATTTCTTTCTTTATAGATTTTGTGGGTGTAATCTACTGAAAACTCTCAGGAGACAAAACTTCTCCTCTAGGAAAAACCTTGTTGCACATGCTCAGTGCAATCACGTCACTTGTGAAAGTGGTATAATAATTTTCTTAGTTTTTTATTTTGCTCGGGACGAGCAAAAAGATAAGTGTGGGGGTGTGATTAGTCTCTAATTTTGTATAATTTTTTATCACATCCGCATATTTATTTGGTAAAAAATTCCGCAAAAGCTTTGCTTGCTTAATTCTATATCCATGGTGTGTAATGAAGAAGAAGACTCTAAATCACCATTTAATTGGTGATTAAAGGTCTATTAAGATAGCCATTGACCTAGGAGACTGATTCTGTCAAAATCAGGGGTTGCAAAGTAGAAACCGGGCACAAAAACTAACAGGAGACAAACAAGACAGCATGCGGCTCGAAGCATCGCGCGCTCGGCCACCACATGGCTGCGGCGCGCATCTGGCTTTGGGCCAGGGGTTGTCCCCCTGGCCCCCATTCCCCTGGTGCCTATAAATACCCCTTGGGGTTCCAGAGTTGGGAGATATATAGAGTTTAAGGTAGTTTTTCATTCCATGTTGTAGTTTAGTTTAGGTTTGGTTAGTTCTTCTTCTTCCTCTTTGTATTTTTCATTTATTTTAGATCTTGTATTAGGAGAAAGAGTGATACATGAGTGGAATGCAAGAGTGCTTGTAATAGAAGGTGACAAGCTATAAAAGGTGCTCTCTTTACCTCTCTTTGTTTTCTAACTAACTTCTTTTACATGTTTAGGTAGTCTTTTCTCTCATGGCAACTAACTACTAACCACCAACTAGTCTAACTTCTTATTTGATAGTCCACATGAATCTAATAGCCTCTACTTGGCCTTACTCTTGCAAGAGCCATTGATGGTTCATGATGATGGATCTAACACTCTAACTTCCTAACTCTCTAATAAGATAACATTACTTTACTCCATGCTTGCTTTTAGTTTTGATGGTTTAAGTATAGCTTGCACTTATTTTGTTGAGTTGGGTTGTGATGAGTTACATATGGGTCATGCTTTGAATCGCTCTTGAACCAAGGACTATGATGGCCAATGATACATGTGAGGCAACTATCACTAAGAGGTTAGCATGTTGGTGGAGTCATTAGTAGTTAGTAGCTGTGAGTTTTCTTTTTTTTTTCACTTTATTTTAGATATAACAAAAATCACTAGCATATTCTTTTCTATGTTTCCCACTTCTTCGTGTTTCACCGTACCTCTCTTTTTCATTCTTTCTTTTCCTTTCTTTTCATTCTTTAAAATTGAAGAACCGTTAACATACATGTGAACATACCGTGTAAGCTTCTATTGCCTCCCGTCCTTGTGCATTCGACTCGTTTTAGCCTCTATGCTATAACAGAAGCATCGAGGAAGCCAAAGCACACACACTTTAAATCTTGATTTCAAAACATATACTTTTTGTGTGCGGTTTTTCCCGATCACGAGGATACCTGCTATTTGGAACCATACATTTCCGGCCGGTTTGTGATTGCTAAAATGAAAGAACAATCAAAGAGTTAAGAATTTACCGTGTAGCTTGTGGCTAACGGGTCGTATCCACGAGGAGGAATGTGATGAAAGCTTTTTAGTGATTCGTTTAAAAACAAAGAATTGTGTTCGTTTTTTAAGTGAAAAGAGAATGGATAGAAGGAGATGATCAAAAGAGAAATTGCAACTTTTAGAGAAGGCTTTGGAGAAGGTGATTTAAAAAGCTCAGAAATTGTTTTGTTGATTATAATAAGGAAGAAAATCTGGGCTCACTATCTCACTACTCAATCGTTCATTCTTTTATTGAAATCCTAAATACCTCAAATTGATCATAGGCAAAACTTAAAGTTAATTTTAGAAAGTTTGAAGTAAAGCACATAAGATGGTTGAAAGAGTTCACTCTTTCTTTGAAAAATCGTTTAGAATCGAATGTTAAATCATCAAGCGCGAAGAAGCAAGAATGAAGTAAAAACAGTTCAAGAAACGTTCATGAAAGAAGTACGAGTTTAACAATCCAAGCCCATCCTCATGTGCCTTCAAGAACACTTTCAAGAAGATAGGCTTTAAGTAAGGCATGCAAATGATTCATTGGGTCTTTTTCTTTAAAACCAAAAGAGAAGAAGAACTGAGAGAGGTACAATAGTGAGCCCAGAAAACCGATCTTGTTACTCATGAAAAACAAAGAAGAAAGCAAGTAAATAATGCTTGACATACTGAAATAAGAGTGAAAGAAAATGTGGCTCGATTCTTGTATTGATGTCACTTCAATCTTCAAGTACAAGCACTCAATTCCTTTCTCTCACAAGTATTGATACTGGACTACAAACTGAAAAATAAGAATACAACTTTTGCACTATCTAACAAGAGCCTAAATCCTTAGAAAATAAATACAAATTCTAATCCTAGTCTTCGCCCCTTTTTGCTCTGTTGAAACTGGTATTTACAGGGAAAAACCAAAAGGGGAGGATCCCGGGAAGATTGGGGGAGCAAACGCTCCCCCAAATGATGTAACAAGGCCGCGGAAACGCGGCTTGGGCCGCGTTTCCGCGGCCCTGGTGTGGCCAGGTGGCCACACCCAGTTGGCTGGCTCCCCTGGTTTGGTGAATTTTTCGTATCTTCTTCTGGTTTTCTTTTTTCTACTCCAAAAATTGACAAAACAGCCTTTGATTGTTTGGCTTCAACCGCTTGATTTAGGGAAGATTCTTCTCAACCTCTTGATATGTCAAGATTTTGCCCTGATTCCTTAATTTTGAATTTATTCTGAATTAAATCAGAGTTTGGTGGGCTTTTAGGCTTGTTTCTCTTTTCTTTCTTTTAGCACTTGGGCCTACATTTAACAAAGAAAAAGAAGACTTATTAATAGGATTTATTAGCTAAAAAGTATGGTAAGGTGACAATGTAAATATAATATATGTGACTAATCATACCCCCACACTTATCTTTTGCTCGCCCTCGAGCAAAACATCAAACTAATTCTAATCAATTATTGGACCACTTTCGCAGGTCACTCGATTGCACTGAGCATGTGCAACAAGCCCTTAAACCTCTAGGTTACCCCTAGAGGACGAGTTTTGTCTCGTAAGGATTTTCAGCGAATTGCACCCACAAAATCCATAAAGAAAGAGAAAAAATTAGTATTTTCGAAAAGCATTTTTAAAGGAGAAAATATTTGAAGTATATTTGTGAGAGTTTAAGTAATCTATAAGTTATAAGAATATCAAATTTTTCATTCTTAAACTTAGTCTCTATTCAAAAACATGTCATCAATCAAAGTAAGGAGTCAAATTGTTTTTCTCATCTAGTCTATTAATTTACCCTGAGTCGTATGCACCACCGTGACTGTGAAGTTGACTAAGGGTTCTTTAACATCAACTCCTATGCCTTATTTATATGTATTTTTGGTGGATTTTATTCCTCAATTTCATTAGGCTTTCTAATCTGCCCATGTAACGAGTATTCAGTTGGTGACACCCAAACCGGACAGTTTTAGGGCATCAGGTGAGAAAACACCCTAAGGACTTAAACACTCGAGCAGACAAGGCCACGAAACCAAGGTTTTTATTTATAAAATGTACCCCTTTTAGGCGTGAATACTTATGCTTCATGAGACATAAATACCCAGCTTAATCAGAGGATTTATATATATACGTTTTTTTTCAATAATCTTTTGCATAAGTACCAAGGCTTGCTTAGGCCAAAGCACCTAGCCAATCAATAATTAGATTTGTTTATATATTTTTTCATAATATATTTTTTTATAAGGCATAAGAGTCTCTATTTTTAAACCCTAAGTGTGTAAGTGTATTTAGTGTGCATATTTCATCAAGGTAAATATCAAGACTAAATTACTTTTACAAATTTTCTTCCTAACCCTAAACATCAAATAAGTTATCTGACTTTGACCAAGCATAAGAAATCCTAATTATGATTTTCCTAATCCTTAAAATTTACTTAATTTCTTACAAAAAATATATCAAAATATTGTTCTAACCTTTCAAAAAGTTTTTTTTTCAAGTTATAGTAGTCATCATGTTACATGTTAGAACCCTCCCCCACACTTATCTCATGCATTGTCCCCAATGTATGAAACAAATGTATACATGCATGAAATGAAATGTAAAAGAGGTGAATATATTATACAGGAATATGTACAACATCAAGTTCTCCCACACTTAGGTCTTTTTCGGTCTTATTTCTTTAGCTCTCTTCTCATCATTCCAATGGGTCCTCTTTATAGGGCACAGTGGGGAGGCCACTTGTTTTGTCATTTTAGCTTCCTTCCTCCCCAGTCTCACCTTCTTTGGGTGTTTCTTCCTCATATTGCTACAATTATTATTCAAAAATTTATCACCACCACACTTCTCAGTTGGAACTTCCTCACTATGAATTCCTAGGAATTCTAACTCAGTTCCATATATCTCCTCAAAGCTTAGGTCAACACTTCCCCTAGAAATGTGCAATTAACCAAAAGATCCCTAGTTGGTTCATCCAAACACACGAGTTCTTCTTCGAAGAGGTTTTCAAAGAGTATGTCAATCAGATGTTCTTGAATTATATCCTCATGCGATATATTATTGGTTGGCTCATCGTAAGTGAAGATATTCAAATCAAATTTCTCCTTTTTCAAGGGTACTCTAACATTAGGATCTTCGACATATGCCTTTTCATCAAGATATTCGCATTCATTTTTAAATAATTCATTAAGAAACAGCGACTCATCTTCTAAATCTTCACTCTCTTCATCACAATTGTTTTCAACAAAGTTTACCTCAAATGTTTGATCTCTTATCTTACGAAGTTGTTTTTCTAGGTTGAAGACATTGACTTCTCTAGTCATGTCCCCAAAAGTTAACCTCATGGATCCATTCCTACAATTGATGATGGCATTGGCGGTAGCAAGGAATGGTCGCCCTAGGATAACAGAAGTTTGAGCCCTATGATTGGAGTTAAACACGGGTTGTGTCTCTAGAACTATGAAATCGACAGGGTAAATAAACTCCCCGACCTAGATAAGAACATCATTAATCTCTCCTTTTGGGACTTTTACTGAACAGTCAGCCAGTTGGATAGTGACTCGAGTTGGACTAAGATAGCCCAACCCAAGTTATTGATAAACTGAGAATGGAAGCAAGTTGATACTTGCCCCCAAGTCAAGAAGTGCACGACTAATTTCGGCTTGTCCTATTGTGCAGGCAATGGTTGGACTACCTGAATCCTTGTACTTAACAGGAATCGGACCCGATAGTAGCTCCTAATGTTAGTGGCTAAGAACACCTTTTTAGGAACATTAGTTTTTCTCTTCTTGGTGCACATGTCTTTAAGAAACTTAGCATAAGATGGGACTTGTTGGATGGCATCAAGAAGTGGCACATTTATCTTCACTTGATTAAAGATCTTAATTATCTTATCCATGTGTGGATTTTGCTTGTTGTTTTTCAGCCTTTTAGGAAATGGTGCTATAGGCTGGTGCACATGACTGGTTGACTTACCTTTTTCAGATTCATCAAATTTAGGAGTGAGATTAGATGAGGTGGATGCTGAAGTGTGATTGTGCTGACTAGGATTAGGTGGTGTTGACACTTGATTATCAACTTTCTTTCCCGACCTTAATGTATGAACAGCATTACATTGATTCAGTGATTAATCCTCAACCAAATGAGCTTGTTGTAAATTCCTAGGATTCTTAATTGGTTGACTGGGTAAGGTATTCTTTTGCCTCTCATGTTGTGGGTTGGCTAACTGGCTCATTTGACCCTCTAGCCTCTGTATTGTTTGCACGAGGGATTCTTGGTTCTTCATGTACCTTTCCATATTTCTCTCAAAATCAGTCATTCTCCTTTCGAGTTGAGGATTCTGGAAGGAAGATGGTGGAGCTTGATTGGGAAAATTTTGTTAATAATTTGAAAATTTGTTGGGAGAATTGTGAGGGTGATTGGAAAAGTTGGGTTGATGATTGGAAGAATTATTGGAATGATGGAAGTGGCTTGCATGGTTTGACCGTGGGTAGTCATTATTTTGTTGGCTCCATGAGAAATTGGGGTGATTTCTCCAGCCAAGATTGTACGTTGGAGCGTAAGGATCATTGTTCGGCCTTGAGAAGACCGCATTCATCGGTTCAGGAAAGTGTTGGTGAGCTTGAAATACAGGACACTCATCAAACACATGATTCATGGCCCGACAGTAAGTACAACCGGAGTTGAAAATTGGTTTGGGCTGAGTTGATTAACTGGACTTAGTTCCTTAGTTTCTAGAGCTTCCAGTCTTCTCGCTAGGTTAGCTAACTTAGCCTCGTTAGCTATGGATGATTCAATCGAATGGAGACCTCCTTTTGAAGAGATAGAGTTTGGATTTCTAGAGCTGTCACTAGTAGGTTCCCATTGGATGGTCTTTTCAGCTAGATTCTCATATAAATCCCATCCTTCATGCTCATCCTTCTGCAAGAATCCCCCTTGGCACATGCTTTCTAAGAGGGTCTTGGTCGAGTAGTCCAAACCGTCATAAAGAATTTGGCATTGTCGCCATTTCTCTATTCCATAATGAGGACATTGGACAAGGAGGTCTTTGAAGCATTCAAAATACCTCCAAAACGGTTCACTAGGTTCTTTCTTGAACTGCATGATGTTTTTCCTAACGAGAGTGATTTTGTGGATTGGATAGAATTTCTTAAAGAAAACCTTGATGAAACCATCCAAGATGTGATAGAGCCAGCCGCTAAGCTGTAGAGCCATTTCTTGGCTAGGTCCTTAAGAGCAAATGGGACAAATCTCAACCTAATGGCACCATCTGCAAGGTGTAGAATTTTCATCATTAAGCATACTTCTTCAAATTCTCTTATGAAGAAATATGCATCTTCGGACTCTAAACCACGGAATTTAGGGAGTGTATTGATGAACTGCGGCTTAAGCTCAAAGTTACGTTCACCAACCGATGGAAGTTGGATGCAGGATGGAAGTGATGTTCTAATGGGATAGAACCTATCCTGCAAAGATGTTGGTCGATCCATAACCGAATCTAGTCTTGTTTCAAACTTGGGTGGTGATGTATTTCTAGTTAACCTAGATGAATGAGGGTCTCTTGACCACAGTAGCATACACAAACACAATCACAAGCAAGTTCACCAATAGTCAAGAAAAGAAAACAACCAAGCCTAGTTTAAGGTAACCTTGACCTAGACAACTCCTAACTGGTTGATTGTCCACTGGAGGTACAATGTAGACTTTGACCACAAGCTAATCAGTCAGGTCAGGGCAAGATTGGTGGGAGGTTATCCGTCAAAAACCTTCCTTAATTAAGTAACCACCAACCTTCGGGCTTTCGGCCCTCAATCCCCTTCCTAGACACTGATTTGGCAGGAGTCAATTTCCAACACCTTCCCTCTTAGGATAATCTCCTAGTGAATTCGAGATGTCCCTAAGGCCAACGTCTATCAGATTTTACTTAGGCTTAGGTTTGTGAGTGCTTAGAATCTGATTTTTGGGCCAAGGAAGGGTGATTAAATCCCCACCTTATCTTGTTATTGGGTATTGCCCTTAAAATCAATTTTGTGCAAGTGTACAAGATAAACAAGATTCACTCAAAGCGATAAAAATCAACTAAGAGATGAGTCCTATTCTGAATGCAATGCGTACGTACCTTGCTCCAGCACTCTTCAACAGTAAAGTAAATGAATTGAAAAGACACGTGCCTAAAATGCAAACGTCTAATCAATTTTTTTAAACTTTTCAACAAGTATTTTACTGTTGGTTTAAAACAGGGATGGTGGAAAGCAAATATAGCAAGAATATAACATACAAAAACTTAATTTTTTTTGCAAACAATATGTCTTGCAAAAAAGAGTTTTAGTAGTCCAATGAAATTTTTAATTTTTGCAATGCAATTTCTTGAAATTCTGTTTCTTACTATCGCGAGTAGGGGCACAGAATTTGCAAGTCTTCTCTTGTAAAGCTTGAATGCTAGATCTGAATCTTCAAGTCCCTGAAATAACACACAAAACTTGTTAAAAAAACAAACACACCGTTCCCTCCCCGGCAACGGCGCCAAAAATTTGCTTGCTAAAATGAAAGAACAATCAAAGAGTTAAGAATTTACCCTGTAACTTGTGGCTAACGGGTCATGTCCACGAGGAGGAATATGATGAAAGCTTTTTGGTGATTCGTTTAAAAACAAAGAATTGTGTTCGTTTTTTAAGTGAAAAGAGAATGGAAAGAAGGAGATGATTAAAAGAGAAATTGCAACTTTTAGAGAAGGCTTTGGAGAAGGTGATTTAAAAAACTTAGAAATTGTTTTGTTGATTATAATAAGGAAGAAAATCTGGGCTCACTATCTCACTACTCAATCGTTCATTCTTCTATTAAAATCCTAAATGCCTCAAATTGATCATAGGCAAAACTTAAAGTTGATTTTAGAAAGTTTGAAGTAAAGCACATAAGATGGTTGGAAGAGTTCACTCTTTTCTTTGAAAAATCGTTTAGAATCGAATATTAAATCATCAAGCGTGAAGAAGCAAGAATGAAGTAAAAACAGTTCAAGAAACGTTCATGAAAGAAGTAAGAGTTTAACAATCCAAGCCCATCCTCATGTACCTTCAAGAACACTTTCAAGAAGAAAGGCTTTAAGTAAGGCATGCAAATGATTCATTGGGTCTTTTTCTTTAAAACCAGAAGAGAAGAAGAACTGAGAAAGTTACAATAGTGAGCCCAGAAAACCGATCTAGCTACTCATGAAAAACAAAGAAGAAAGCAAGTAAATAACGCTTGACATACCGAAATAAGAGTGGAAGAAAATGTGGCTCGATTCTTGTATTGTTGTCACTTCAATCTTCAAGTACAAGCACTCAATTCCTCTCTCTCACAAGTATTGATACTGGACTACAAATTGAAAAACAAGAATACAACTTTTGCACTATCTAACAAGGGCCTAAATCCTTAGAAAATAAACACAAATTCTAATCCTATCTTCGCCCCTTTTTGCTCTGTTGAAACTTGTATTTATAGGGAAAAACCAAAAGGGGAGGATCCCGGGAAGATTGAGGGAGCAAACGCTTCCCCAACTGATGTAACAAGGCTACGAAAACACGGATTGGGCCGCGTTTCCGCGGCCCTGGTGTGGCCAGGTGGCCACACCCAGTTGGCTGGCTCCCCTGGTTTGGTGAATTTCCTGTATCTTCTTCTAGTTTTCTTGTTTCTGCTCCAAAAGTTGACGAAACAGCCTTTGATTGTTTGGCTTCAACCGCTTAATTCAGGGAGGATTCTTCTCAACCTCTTGATATGCCAAGATTTTGCCCTGATTCCTTGATTTCAAATTTATTCTGAATTAAATCAGAATTTGGTAGGCTTTTGGGCTTGTTTCTCTTTTCTTTATTTTAGCACTTGGGCCTACATTTAACAAAGAAAAAAGAAGACTTATTAATAGGATTTAATAGCTAAAAAGTATGGTAAGGTGACAATGTAAATGCAATATATGTGACTAATCTGTTTGCTCGTCAGTTTGGGTTTGACCAACTTCATATTGATAATCCGAACACTAACTTGGCTTTCATGGGGAGCCTCATTGATGGTGCTCGCACTTGGCAGTACTTTATTGCTGATTGTACCAAGGCACGGCTGTGCATGCCGTTGAGGACCCCAAACCTACTGATGATTTTGAGGTTCTGCCAATGGTACAGAACTCAAGCTCTGCGCCAACCAGATTTTCTATTAATTCCTTTGGCTTGAAGTGGATGTCCCAGCGGCAGAAAGAGAAAGTCACCAGAAAGGTGAGGGCAAAAGAGTCCGGGTGCTAAGCATTCCGGAGTTTATCGCCACTACCGACTGTGAGGCTTCAGACACTGAAAGCCCTCACTTTGAAGGAGTCACAGGCGCTGAGGTTCCGACAGGTGCTCCTGGTGGGGTAGGCACAGCTCCTATGGAAGAAGTGGAAGTGGAAGAGGTAGAAAAAGAAGATCCTGACATCCATTTCAAGCGGAAGCGACAAGGTAGATCTCATAGGAAGAGCGTGATGAAGAAGCCTCGTCGCTACACTCCCACTACTATCACCGAGGGTGAATCAGCTGTAGTGCCTCGTTATTAAACTATCAGCACAGAAGCAAACAACTAATAAAGCTATTCCCAGCCTGAGTAAGACCAGTTTCATTTTTACGACACGTACTTATATATTTCATACAGCTCACTCGTTTATCTTATGATTCAGGAACCGAACTGTAGGAGAATAGGGAGATTATTATGATCCTCTGTTTACCTATAAGGAGGGCGACGAGGCTAGCTATTTCGTCATTTCAGAAGACTCTGAGGGTGACGCGGCTGGAGTCGGTGCCTCAAAAGAGAGCCTGACTGCCTCAAGCTCCAGAGGATGGTTTACGGAGCCCTCAGCGAGCAAAGGTGAGCCGGACATTCCTCCCACTACTGCTAAGGTTTCTTCCATGGAGCCCGCCAGAATTAGCGCTGCCATCGAGGGAATCCTAGGAGAGACTGTTGTTGAGGCAGTTAAGCTGGTATCACCTCTTGGTAATACTCTGATCTCTTATAAGCATTTCTTTCCTGATGTTTATTATGTCTCGTTTCAACAAAGTATTTTTACAGGTGTTCCGCCTTTGGGTGCATCGACTTCAAGGGGACCAGCTGATCTTCCCGAGGTAATCAGGGATGAGACAGGTACTTCTGCTGCTACGGATGTTACAAAGTTGGATGTCTTGTATCACAACCTGCCTTCTTATCAGCCTGAGGCTGTTGGTGGATCTAAGGAGGCTGAGGAGACAGTGGCTGCAGAACCAATCGCACTCCTAGCTGAATCAGTGGTGAGACGTCAGTGGCTTCTTTGACGCTGCCAGCCCTGGCAACTACCGGGCAAAGGATAATTACCAGCCCTACGTCTTTAACGCTGGTCGTCAAGCCAGTTCTTCCTGAAATAGTTACCAGCCCTACTTCCATCGTGGCTGGTGTACTGGTTTCAATGAAGACTCCTCCCCGATCACCGACGATCCGTCGTCTTTCTGCAGCCAGTGCTTCTGCCATTTCCTCCACCGTTATGACAGTGAAACCGTGGAAGCCTTATCTTCAGGGACCACTCGCTCACCGGGAGTAGCTGAAACCAAGAAAGAATTTATAGCCAAGATGGTTGATAGCTTTTACAAGAGCCTAAAGCGATTTGTTGTTTTAGTCTTGAAAGGCTCAACCACCTCATTTTCTGCTTTAAAGGCGGTCCTCTCTCGAAATATCGAAAGCATTCGAGACTTCAGAGGGGATGACCAGGCTGCTGCATTAGAGCTTCTAGTGGAGAGGCTTGAGAAGGATGTGGACGAGTGGCGCCACCTTAGCAATTCAGATTTGGACTCCTCAGTTGGTGAAGAGCTTGAACGCCTTGTCGCTTAAATGTGTGAGGCTCATCTTGCAGCACAAGAAGCAGCCAAGGCAATATCTTTAGATTTAAAGTCCTTGGAAATAAGGAGAATAGAAATTAGAGATGCCATTAATGCTTCCAGTAGCGCTCTTCTTGATGTTGAGAATAAAGTTGAGAAGGCTATGAAAATGATCAAGAAGGCCAATCTTCTTCTATCCAAGATTGAACCGGTACATCTTGAGGAGATCGCTCGGCTGGAGCAGCTTAAGGCTCAAAATTGCAGCAGGAGATAGCTCAGAGGGCAACTTTAGCTGAAATTGATGCTCGTTTGTCCCAGACAGCGAACTTTAATGAGGCCGAGTTGAGATATCAGCCATTCATCAGAGCTGCTGAGGATAGAAAGAACAAGCTGGCCGCCCTCGAAGACCGAATCAACGAAGCACCATCATAACTTGTAATCCATGTATCCCCCTTCTTGTTGAATCAATAAAAATAATTTTATTTGACTCTTCTGTTGCATTTCTGACTTGTTTTATCTTCTGAGTTCCAGTTATATTATAACCCTCAAAAGAAAGGAGATAATGGTATAGTCTTTTAATTTATACCATGAGGAAAATCAACTAATCTATTCAGAGGTTATAAACATGATAGAATTAGTTATTTGATAAATTATCACCGATAAGTTTGAAAATTGACTCGATTCAAATCTTGTTAAATAAGAATGGGACAAAGTGAATTTAATGGTCTTTGCTGTTCGAAGGTTTAAGTTAACATGACAGCTTAAAGACCATCGGATTTATGAATTGGTTATGATAAATGAAGTCTAGAATTTGTTAGTTAAAAGTGACAACCTAAATATGATTCCTCGAAGTTTTGTCATTCAGAGATGAAAATCTGGTCATGATGACAGAATGGAGGTGAATCCGACTTTAGGGACCCGTCTATTTTAAGGTGATAAACTGAACATGATAGACTAAGACACACTAAACTTCAGATCCGCTGCCAGAGGTAGTCGTATTAACTTGGCAGTTAGTCCACAAGGGACTGCAAAGGTGGATTAGATCTGGGCTCCTGTTGGTTCAGAGGTGGTTAAATGGACATGACCAACTAAAGGATCATAAATTTGCAATCTGTGTTTAGAGGTTTATTGTTAACATGACAGCAAGAGCTCCTGGTCTTGACAGAGGAAAGGAGAACAAAGTTATGGACTCATCTATTCAGAGGTGGTTAACTGGACATGACAGTTAGAGTACCATAAAAGGAAGAGATCTAGGCATTCGTCAGTTCAGAGGTAATATAGACGTAATCAATTCTAGAATTAGAGCCCTGCTGTTCGAGGTGGCGAACTGGACATAACGACAGAGGAATAGTCCCTACCGGACTGAAAGATAAGACTTGATTATCTGTCGGCTCAGAGTTAACATGGACATAACTGATTAAAAAAACTACCAAGCTCAGGATTTTTATCATTCAGAGGTGGTTGACTGGACATGACGGTAAAAGAAACAATCCCATCGGGGAGATAGACTTTGATCATAAATTCCGTGGGGAGATTGATATCTCCTTTGGATTTTATTTGGAAGAAATTGTCAGAGGTACATTGTTAACTTGATAACTAAAAGAGTTAAGAAATATGAATCTAATGAGAGATTATATGTCAAAGAACTCCGCGGGATTTAGAACAAGATTTGTAAAACGGCCTGTCAGAGGTGTAATGTTAATGTGACAAGGATTTGGTTACTGTTAGAGGTGTTTGAATATAATATCAATTTTGAGTGGACCTGTCATTCTATTGAAAAGAATGATAAGTGGAGTTTAATTTGCTGGAAATATCGACCAGATTCGCGGGGATGTTGGTTTTATCCGCCGGGGAATGTGTTAGTCTTACTACCAGAGTTTAATATTAACATGATAGGTTTGACTCATTATTCATTTTGCAAGAGAAATGAATATTATTTTATGTGGTCCTACCACTCCATGGATGAGAGTTGGTAAGTGAGTTTGGAGAAGAAATCAAACAGGATCAGGTCCCTTAGGATTTTTAGCAAACCCTCAGCTGTCAACGGGTTTGATATGCCTTTACCAACTACCGTTTGAGTTGGGCTAGCCATGTTATTTTCCTCAGCATGATGAGTTGTCGAGGATTTATATTGGGCTTAAGAGCCAACATTTTCCTCTATCCTCAGCCGTTAGATGCATTAGATTATTTTGTTACCTTGAGTAACGTAATGCTTCCCTTGGGTTTTTACTCTGTAGGTAAGCTGGGGATTAAGGGAGTGGTCAAGAATTTCGTGAGATCTTTATCTAGAGATTATCCTTTCTCGTGAAGTCTCTATCGATCTTTATACTTCTTCAGTGAGTTTGGCTTGATAAGTCATCAGATAAATGATTGAGGTACAACCTGCACACAAAATACGAGATTATAGAACTTAAGAAAGAATATGTGCAAGTGCTCAATTCTTCCGCTATAGCAAGTGGCTATGCGGGTCGTGATCCACAAGGAGGATTTGCGATGGAAGCTTTACGGTTCTTTACTGAAATCCTTTAAGAAAATAAAACGAAGGTTCTTCTCTGTTTTTAGTTATGAAAATGAAAAAGAAAGTTATATTAAAGTTAGAAGAAAATGGAAGATGAAGAGGGTGGAAAATTCAGAAAACAAAAGAAAGCGACTATGTACAATGAAGTGGAAGAAGAATGAAAACAATTTGGAAGAAGTGGTTGGTGATCTAAACTAAGAAAGAAAAGAAAGAAAGAAAAGTGAAGAGATACTTACCTAGGTTGATTGATGACTTACTTGGAAACCTATTTGCAAGTTCTACCTTTTTGCTTCGGAGGCGTTCAACGCATAGATCATAAACTCGAGCTCGGTCCCCGTGCACATTATATCGTCAAGCATAAGAAGAACGAAGTGATGCGGATCTTGGAAGAGGAGAACGTCTTCATGAACTATCGCTGGCTCTCACGTAGCTTAGTTATACTTACTTTGGAATTCACTTGTACACTCAACAAATACAACCAAGGTAAAGTAGAAGAGGAAAAGGAAAGCAAAACAAATGTAAAGTAAAGCAGAATAGAAAACAAACAAAGCATTTACCTTTATTACTTGCTGAGACAATGAAAGAAAGGAGTAGGGTACATCGTCGGTGTCACTCTCAACATCAGCCCCTCTCTCTTACTTACATGAATCTTCTTCTACCCTAAGTTACATACAAATTACATAAAAGAAAAGAAAAACCTAAACTATAAAGAATTAAAACTAGGCTAAATCCTAATCTGCCTTGGCGTCCCTTTTCAGCACAAAGCATGGCCTTTTATATGGCAAATACCCAGTAATCAGGATCCCGGGGAGATCGGGGGAGCAAACGCTCCCTCTAACTCCCCAACAAAGCCGCGGAAACGCGGCTATTGCCTCGTTTCCACGGCCAGGGTATGGCCAGGTGGCCACACCCTGTTGGTGGGTCTCCCCGGTTTCTCCCTCTGACTTTATCTGGAGTTGGTTTTGCAGTTTGGCTCGAGATTTTGAAGAAATGGCCTTGGATTCTTGGTTTTAACCGATCGATCCTGAGAGGATTCTTCTCAACCGGTTTCAACCTCTTGATTTTGCCCTGATTTAGTGAGTGCGAATTAATTCTGATTTAATTCAGAATTTTGGTGGGCTTTGGGCTCATTTCTCTTCAACTCCTTAAAGATTGGGCCTGCAAATAAATTAAACAATTAATTAGGACAATGCAGGCTTTTTATTCTAAAATAAGTATGGACATATGATATTAAATATGCAATATTAGCGACCAATCAATAAACTCATTTGATCTTCCATCTGATCAGTTACCACGTTTTGATATAAACGTGGAAACAGTGGAAAGGTTCTGCGAAAGGATGCGTCACGAATCTTCTTCAATGAATTTGGCTTGATAAGTCATTAGATAAACTTATTTGATCTTCCATCTGATAGGTTACCACGTTTTGATATGAACGTGAAAACAGTGAAAAGGTTCTGCGGAAGGATGCATCACGAACCTTCTTCAATGAATTTGACTTGATAAGTCATCAGATAAACTCACTTGATCTTCTATCGATTGTTCGAACCTTTTGTTGTTGGGTCGAGCTTTGATCGATAGGACAAGAGTGAGAAGAAAAGCTGCTGCTTAGGCATGCTCGACTTCAAAATATGACCTATTCTTCTAAGTTGAAGACATGTACATATTTATATACTAGGGAAGAGTGATAAGACTAAAAATTTGATATTTTGCCTTTATCTTTTCTTTGATGTTTACATCATGCATCCTAATATCACCCATGTTTAGTCGACTCAGCGTTATTCGACCATGATGTGATTCATTGAATGAGAAAAGAAGCTTTTCTTCGGTACCCTTCCAAACATTTTGACTCCCAAACCTTAATCCATCTTTGTCATTGCTTTGATGTCGACATCATGCATAACCAATGTTCAATTGGTTCACGTCGGTCGACGGTGATATGATCTGAAAACGGAACAACTTCTAACAAGTACATAGGTGAACTAGAGAAGAGTGACAAGGCTAAAAACCGACATTCATAACCTTGTTTCTTCTTCAATGTAACCAGTGTTCGATCGGCTCGATACTAGTCGATAGTGAACTAAAGAAGAGTGACAAGGCTAAAATCGAAGTTCATAACCTTATTTTTTCTTCAATGTAGCCAGTGTTCGATCGACTTGACACTGGTCGACAGTGATATGATCCATTAAAGAAAGAAAGAAGCTTTTCCTTGACGCTCTTCCCAAGCATCTTGGATCTGAAAGAAGCTTTTCCTTAGCGCTCTTCCCAAACATCTTGGATCTGAAAGTTCTGATCAGAGGTGTAATGTTAACGTGATCATAAGAAGAATCCTATCAAGGATAGTACCTCTTCAAGAATCTGCCATTCATCGACATCCTGAGTATATCACCATCTGGGGTTATAAGACGGTATGCTCCATTTGAATAGATTGTCTCTATTACGAACAGTCCTTTCCATTTGGGCTGAAATTTACCTTTGGTTTTGTGTGTCATGATCATAGGTCATCTGATGGCTAAAATCAAATCTTCTTTTCGGAATACCCTTTATTTAACCTTCTTATTGAAGGCTTTCGAGATTCGAGCTTGATACAACTTAATGTGTCATTGGGCTTGTAGCCGTTTCTCATTTAGGGCTTCAAGTTCTTGAAGACGTAACCAATCATTGTCTTCCTTTGTCATCTTGGTTGTTAAGGCAACCCATAGTGATGGCATATGGATCTCTAGCGGTATGACTGCTTCGCACTCGTATACCAGAGAATAAGGCATATTGCCTGTCGCAGTTCGAACTGTAGTTCGGTAAGCCCAAAGACGAACACTAAGCTTCTCATTACAATCTTGTTTGCTTGATGAAATGAATTTCTTGAGTAGTTTAATAATTGTCTTGTTGAATCCTTCCGCTAACCCATTGCAGCAGGGTTATAAGCAGTTGATACCACATTCTGAATCTGGTACTTATCATAAAATCGATAAAATGTTGGGCTTGCAAATTGGGGACCATTATTAATAATCTGCCTGGGGACACCAAACCGATGAATGACGTGGTATTTAATAAAGATGACCACGTTAGAATTTTTAACTTCAATAAGTGGTATAGCCTCTGCCCACTTCGAGAAATAATCGGTTATTGCTAAGATGAACTGATGACCTTTTGTTGACGAGGAGCTGATAAATCCTATGACATTAATTCCCTATGCTTCGAATGGCGACGAAGCAACGGTCGGATGAAGCAATTCCGGAAGTTGATGTATAAAGTCTGCATGAATTTGACAAGCTTTACATTTCTGTGCATATTTGATGGAATCAGCTATCATGAATGGCCAATAATACCCAAGTTTGTGTAATCGATCCTTGAGTTTCTGACCTGGTTGATGAGCTTTGCATATACCATCATGCGCTTCCTTAAGCACTTCTTGTGCGTCTGAATTAGAGAGGCAACGGAGTAGGATACGTTCAATTGAACGACGATAGAGTGTCTTTACTTTCAGGTCATAGTAGAAGTGGAGAGATCTTCGTCGAACAAAAGCTGCTTCTTTGGGATCATCCGGCAATATGTCATGCAAAACATAGTCAATTAGGGGAAACCGCCAATCTTTTGATTCGAAATCTATTGAAATTATATAGACTTCCTTAGTTTCCAACACATGCTTAGGACAAACAAGAGTCGAGTAGCCACTGTAAGATGATACGCTGTGTCGATCGGTAAGGCTAATGTTGCCGCTAGTGCAGCCAAAGCGTCAGCCCTAGTATTTTGGGATCGGAACACATGACCGATGTAAAAGCCATCAAGTAAATTAGCCATTTTGATGACTGCATGGTAATAAGGTACCAAATTTTCGTGATGAATCTCGTATTCTCCTTTAACCTGATTAACAATCAGTTTTGAATCACCATAAACTTCAAGGTAGCGTATTCTCATTTCATGAGCGAGCTGAAGGCCGATAAGCAGAGCATTATATTCTGCCACATTGTTAGAACATGGTCCCGTCAATGAAAATGCCCGAGGATGGACATGATTTTGTGGTGAGATAAATACAACCCCCACACTAGAAATAATCTTACCTTTAGGGCCTGTTCTTGATGCTCCGTCAAAGAACATTTACCATACTTCATCCTCTGAGATCATATTAGATTCAAAAACCTCATCTGGAATATCTTCGTGAAGTTTTGAGCTTTCCAGGACCGATGAGCCGCCAGAAAGTCTACGAGCGCTTGACCGTGACTGCCTTCTGACAAACAAAAAGCATGTCATATTGAGACAGGAGGATGGCCTGATTGTTATTCATTTTTGCATATTTTACCACATCCATACCATGCATATTGTAAATAAAAATGTGATTTTTTAATCTTTTTCTCTCTATTTTTGCAGGTCCATATTCTAATAGAGAAAAGGCCCAAAATCCCTTTAATTATCAAGAATTAAAGGAGAATAAATCAAAGCCCAAAAGAGAGCCCAAAGGTTGAGCCCAGGATCTGGAGAAATCCACGCGCCAAGTCAGACTTCCAGAAGGTCCACGTGGCTAACAACCTGTAACAAACTCGCACCAGAAATCTCAGTCTCAACGGCCAAGATTTTACCGCGTTTCCACGGCTTTTGCCGCATTTCCACGGCAGTTACAAGGCCGTTGAGCCCGAGATTTTCTCCACCTGCCTGATTCTGGAGCCTTCTTCTCTGAGCCTATAAATAGACCATCAGGGCCAGCGCAAAAAAGGAGAGGAGAGATTAGAGGATAGAGCTTGTATTTTGTAGGTTTTTCTCTAAGATTTTTATTGCTCTAGTTCTTCTTCTTCCTCCTAGAAATTTTGTGAGAGAGAGATTGAGAGAGAGAGAGAGAAAGCTTGTGTAAACCAAGGTGTGACAACTTGTGAAGTAAGGATTAATCCAATCTCCTTTCTCTACTTGAGCAATTTCTAGTACTTTACTTGCATTCTTTCATTCAAGCTTTACTTTCCTTGCACTTTTATTCATGAATTGCTTTTCTTTTCTTGTAATGGCTAGTAGCTAACTTCTTCTAACATGACTAGCTGACCACTAACATTGCTAACTTCTAACTCTTGGGTGATTGCTAATTTTTCATCTTGCATTTGTTGAGTCTTTTTCATCTCCGATGGGTTACTTTCATACTTGGCAAGCTCTTGTTGTAATTCCATATGATTCATGTGTGCCTCATTTAGAGCCTTGTCTTTAGAACAAGTGCCTTGATGGAACATGGAGATGGATCACCAAACATATGCTATTTGTTGTACAACTTCATTACTTCAATACTAACTTGTTGTATTTGCCTTGAATGACTAATGAATGTTGTATCTTCTTTCTTAGCATCCCTTGAGTGTCACTCCTCGAGTTCACCATTGAAATTCTATCTTGAGAGCCGATGAAATCAATGAGGCTACAAGACAAGTCCAAGAAGATCACCCATCAATCAAGTGGGAAAGTAACTAGACCAACACGCAAGACATACATATGCCGATGAATCAACATGAGGCAAGCATCACCATAACGGAGTCTAGTAAGTTAGCAATTTAGAAAGGTAGCTAGTCATGGTTTTTCACGTCTTAAAGTCTTTTACAAAGTTCTCCTTTTAGTTTTCTTTCCAAAGCAAATCTTGTTTTCTAATTCTTTTCATTTTCTTTCCATCATGCACAAATCCACAAATTGTTTTACTTCTTTTTCCAATTCATTTTCATTCTTTTAAGACAAAGAAGAATCTTCGTTTTCTATCTTCACATCGAACCGTAACGCTTCCATCGCAAGCTCTCCCTGAGAATCGACCCGTATAGCCTATGCTACTACGGTGATTCGGAAAGAGTACATCAATAATTATAAATACATTTCGGAGTAAGTAAGCACTACAAGGTTGTCTCTAAACCTTCTCTCTTGTGTTGAATATCTGTGCAATTTAGACTCCACTATTCTTTCTCGATCAAATTTTTGGCGCGTTGCCGGGGAGAGCAACGGTTTTTGATTTCAAGTAAAGAACTAAACGAATTTTCTTCTCTGTTGCAGGTTACAGGTGAAGAAACAGGAAAATTTGCATTGCAGTGACATATAAGTGGCTCTGGGCCTCTGCTCTTGAAAGCAGAGACCAGTTGCCCTCTGAATTGCCGCGATTCCACGGCCAAAGCCGCCGATCTGCGGCAAGGAGGAGTGAACTACTGACCAAATATCTGCAGGGTTGCTTGCTCTGCAAAATACAGCTGCTGCAATACTTAAATTCTTGTATGCTTCACCTTATATCTGCTAATAATCAACAGTAAAAAAAAATTGGTGCAAAGTTAAAAATTGATTAGACATTTGCATTTCTAGGCACGTGTCTTTTCAATTCTTTTATTTTACTGTTGAAGAGTGCTGGAGCAAGGTACGTGTGCATTGCATATTGACTAGGACTCACTCCTTGTTTGATTTTTATAGCTTTGAGCGAACCTTGTTTGTTTATAACTGTACACTTGCACCAAACTGATTTTAAGGGCATCACCCATAAATAAGATAAGGTGGGGGATTTCATCACCCTTTCCTTAGCCCGAAAATCATTTTCCAAGCACTCACAATCCCAAGCTTTTAATAAAATCTGATAGACGTTGGCCCTAGGGACATCCGGACTCAGTAGGAGATCGGCTGAAGTTGGGAATTGATTTTGATTCATACTCCGGTGAAATCAGTGTCTAAGGCTGGGGATTAAGAGGTTAAGCCTCAAGATACCGTGGTTTGGCGTAATTAAGGCCCGTTGCTTACGCACGGATACCTCCCACCGTATTTTGCCCCTACCTGGCTGATTAGCTGTGGTCTGATTCAAGCAATAACCTTCTTCAGTTCATTGAACAGTTAGGAGTCGTCTAGGTCCAGGAACCCTAGATAGCTTGGATTGATTTTTCTTTTATTGTTTGTTATTTTCATTTTTTCTTTTCGCTGGTGTGATCGGTGCACGTTGTTTGTGACTGTATATGCGAGAATGGTACCGGGATTCAAATTCTGCAAGACTTGTTAGACTTTCTACACTTGCACATGCACAACCACTTGACATTATGGAAAACAACGTTTCGCTTCAAGATAGATTCTACCCGATTCGCACTTCGCTTCCTTCATTCATTCTTCTCCCTGAACCTAATGGAAATCACTTTGAGCTGAAACCGCAATTTATCAATACACTTCCCCGATTTCATGGTCTAGAGTCTGAGGACGCGTACTTCTTCATTCGAGAGTTTGAAGAAGTATGCGTAATGATGAGAATTTCCTAATTGACCGAGGATGCTGTTAGGTTAAGGTTCATACCGTTTGCACTAAAGGATATTGCTAAGAAATGGCTTTACAATCTTCCCGTCAGTTCCATATCTTCATGGGATGATTTTGTAAAAGTCTTTCTTAAGAAATTCTATCCCATCCACAAAACAGCCCTCATGCGAAAGAATATCATGCAATTCAAGCAGGAATCACACGAACCCTTCTGGAAATATTTTGAGCGTTTCAAAGACCTTCTAGCCCTATGTCCTCATCACGGCATAGAGAAATGGCGTCAATGCCAGATTATCTATGACGGTCTAGATTACCAAATGAAAACCCTCCTTGAATCCATGTGCCAAGGGGAATTTTGAAGAAAGATGAGCACCAGGGGTGGATCTCTTTGAAGCCCTAGCTGAGAAAACCATTCAGTGGGAGTCATGTCCAGATAAACCCACTCCCACTACTTCCAGAACCGGGATGCACTCGATAGAATCCTCCATAGCAGCTGAAGCAAAAATCACACAATTAATGAAGAGGATAGAACTGCTTGAGTCAAGGGAAAATTCTGTTGTCAATCAGGTCAACCCAACACCTGTGGTCAAACCGGGTTGTACCAACTGTCATGATCTCAACCATATCTTTGAGGAGTGTCCCTTATATCAGTCTCAGTCTTATCAGGAGAACACGAATGCAGCGTTTACCAGACCCAATCACAATCCGTACTCCAACACATACAATCCGGGATGGCGAAACCATCCAAATTTTTCGTGGAGTAAATCTGGTCCTGAGCAACATAGGCCACCATTTTCACATCCTTATAATGCTCAGTCTCAACCACCCAGTTTCAATCGAAATTCACCGTATTTTCATCCAAATCAAAGTCCACCACAATCACAATCTTACCAAAACCCACCACACTACCAATCACATTTCCAGTCTCCATATCTTCAACATCCACCCCAGAATGATTCAGAAATATCGGAGTTGAGGAAAATGTTAGAAACCTTTACAAAGAACTATCAACAGGATATGAATAAAGTTCAGGTCCAAATTGGGCAATTGGCTAATTCTGTAAATGAGAGACAAAAAGGTATACTTCCAAGCCAGCAATTGCCAAATCCCAAACATCACTTCCCTTTGCATGAAGTGGAAGACACGGGCCCAAGTCATTGTCATGCTATTCATACCCTGAGATCTGGAAAACAGATAGACAATAAGGTTTCTAGTCAATCATCCCATCCAGTACCAAAGCCAACACCTCCTGTCCCAATGCAACCAGCTTCTGACAAAATCTTCTAGTACAGAGCCATCCACTTCAAAAGCCAAGGGTAAAGAAAAGGTAGATGAGCAACCTTATAAGCCTAGTGTACCATTTCCAAATAGGCTTACAAATCACAAGTCAAATGCTCACATGGAGAAGATAAAAGAACTGTTCAACAAGGTCCAAATCAATGTCCCTCTTCTTGATGCCATACAACAAGTGCCATCATATGCCAAATTCTTGAAGGAAATGTGCACTAAGAAGAGGAAACACAAGTCCCTAAGAAAGTCTTCCTAGCATCAACCATCAGCGAGTTGCTCACTGGTCTAACTCCTGTAAAATACAAAGACCCAGGGAGCCCCACCATTTCATGCATCATAGGACAGACTACCATCAATAGGGCACTACTTGATTTGGGGGCAAGCATCAATCTCTTACCTTTGTCTGTGTACCAACAATTAGGGTTAGGCGATCTTCTCCCGACCCAAATGACCATACAATTGGCTGATCGTTCTGTCAAGAGACCCAAGGGGGAAATTCACGATGTCCTTATCAAAGTTAGGGAATTCATTTATCCTGTTGATTTTGTAGTCCTTGAGACACAACCTATGTCTAATTCCAATCAAAGGGCTCAAATTCCTGTCATTTTGGGACGACCATTCCTGGCTACTGCAAATGCCATCATCAATTGCCGGAATGGATAAATGAGGTTAACCTTTGGTAACATGACTCATGAACTAAATGTCTTCCACACACAGCCTCATAAAACAAAAGATCAAACATTTGAGATCAGCTTTATTAGAGACAATTGTGAGGAAAAAGGGAAAGATGAGTCACAAGTTTGTGATTTTCTTGAAGTGGAAAATCCTGTTATCCGAGTACCCTTTCCAAAGGGAAAGTTGATTTGGATATTTTCACTTTCAATGAATCCCAAGAGGATAAAATTCAAGAACCTCCAATTGACATATCATTTGAAGACCTCTTCGCTGATGAGATCATGTGTCTGGATGAGTCAACTCGGGGTCGGTTAACTGATTGTACAATTCTGATGGGAAATGTTAACCTGAGTTTTGAAGAGTTGTATGGAGAGGAGCTGGAATTCCTTAACATTGGAAGTAATGAGATTCAAAGTGAAAGTGGTGACAAGGAATTTTTTAGTGAACAATGTGGTAGAAGGAAGATGAATGAGAACAAACAATTGAATCTGGAAACACCTAGGGCTAAGAAAATAATTCAATACGTTTCCCAACTGAGCCCGCGCAAACAAACACCTGGAACGAGGGAAACGGGCCAGAGAAAAACGACCAAAGAAAAGCCTAGGTAATGGTCACACTTGTATATATTTCTTGTAAATAATTTTTTGCACTTTTTTGTAAATAAAAAAAAAAAAACCTTTACCTATTTCATGCATCATTTTTATCTTGCATACATTGGGGACAATGCATGAGATAGGTATGGGGGGGTAGATTCTAACTTAGGATTTTTATTTTCTGTTTAGGTTTTTTATTTTATTTTCTAGGATTTTCATTTTCTTTTTAGGTTTTTAGATTTTACCTTTCTTTGTAGACTTTTTATTTTCTTTTAGATTTTACTTTTTCTTTAGGAAAAAAATTAAAAAAAATAAGGAATTTTTGATCCATGTTTAAAGAATCAAAACTTGACTTTACGGATTAAGGAGGCTCTTAACTATGATGTCTAATTATAAGTCGAAAAGAGGAGTTTTATTGGATTTTTAGGTTAAGTAATAAAGGAAAAGAAAGATTATTAGATTTTAATTCTTTCTTTAGGATATATACATTGAACATTTTAAAGGATCAATCATAGACTTTGTGACTTTATTTACAAATATATATAATAAAAAAAAGAAGAAAAAAAAAGAAAAAAAGAAAAGAAAAATATATATATGTAAATAACTAAATAAACACTTAGCCACTAATTAAGCTGGTTAGTAGTGCCTCAAGAAGCATTACAATCAAGCCTAAAGGTGGTTAAGTCCTTAACCCCTTCGTGGCCTAGTTTACTCGAGACCTCAAACCCGAGGGATGTTTTCTCATCTGGTGCCCTAGGACCATCTGGTTTGGGAGTCATCAGTTAGAGGCTCGTTACAAGGGTAAATTAGAAAGCCTAAGGAAGTTAAGGAAATGTAAATAAATAAATATTGTAAATATAAATAATAAAAAAAATGTGTTATATATATTAGTAAATAAATGAACTTAGTCTAAGAAAGATTCTTCATATTTATAGATGTATATATCCTAGGATTGATGCAAAATCCGGTTTTTGATCTTTTCCCTAAAAACTTAACCTAAATTGAAAACAAAACTCTAAATAGACACTTATAAGAGGAATGACAAGTTTAGGGTAACCTGAAACCTATAACTCAAGTAAGAATCTTTAAAACATGGATCAAAATTTCACTAACACTTTTCTTTTTCTTTATAGATTTTGTGGGTGCAATCCGCTGAAAACCCTCAGGAGACAACACTCCTCCTCTAGGGTAACCTAGAGGTTTAACGGCTTGTTGCACGTGCTCAGTGCAATCGTGTCACCTACGAAAGTGGTGTAATAATCTAGTTAGGATTTTCTTTTTCTTTCTTTTTTGCTCGAGGACGAGCAAAAGCTATGTATGGGGGTGTGATTGTTATTCATTTTTGCATATTTTACCACATCCATACCATGCATATTGTAAATAAAAATGTGATTTTTAATCTTTTTCTCTCTATTTTTGCAGGTCCATATTCTAATAGAGAAAAGGCCCAAAATCCCTTTAATTATCAAGAATTAAAGGAGAATAAATCAAAGCCCAAAAGAGAGCCCAAAGGTTGAGCCCAGGATCTGGAGAAATCCACGCGCCAAGTCAGACTTCCAGAAGGTCCACGTGGCTAACAACCTGTAACAAACTCGCACCAGAAATCTCAGCCTCAACGGCCAAGATTTTGCCGCGTTTCCACGGCTTTTGCCGCATTTCCACGGCAGTTACAGGGCCGTTGAGCCCGAGATTTTCTCCACCTGCCTGATTCTGGAGCCTTCTTCTCTGAGCCTATAAATAGACCATCAGGGCCAGCGCAAAAAAGGAGAGGAGAGATTAGAGGATAGAGCTTGTATTTTGTAGGTTTTTCTCTAGGATTTTTATTGCTCTAGTTCTTCTTCTTCCTCCTAGAAATTTTGTGAGAGAGAGATTGAGAGAGAGAGAAAGCTTGTGTAAACCAAGGTGTGACAACTTGTGAAGCAAGGATTAATCCAATCTCCTTTCTCTACTTGAGCAATTTCTAGTACTTTACTTGCATTCTTTCATTCAAGCTTTACTTTCCTTGCACTTTTATTCATGAATTGCTTTTCTTTTCTTGTAATGGCTAGTAGCTAACTTCTTCTAACATGACTAGCTGACCACTAACATTGCTAACTTCTAACTCTTGGGTGGTTGCTAATTTTTCATCTTGCATTTGTTGAGTCTTTTTCATCTCCGATGGGTTACTTTCATGCTTGGCAAGCTCTTGTTGTAATTCCATATGATTCATGTGTGCCTCATTTAGAGCGTTGTCTTTAGAACAAGTGCCTTGATGGAACATGGAGATGGATCACCAAACATATGCTATTTGTTGTACAACTTCATTACTTCAATGCTAACTTGTTGTATTTGCCTTGAATGACTAATGAATGTTGTATCTTCTTCCTTAGCATCCCTTGAGTGTCACTCCTCGAGTTCACCATTGAAATTCTATCTTGAGAGCCGATGAAATCAATGAGGCTACAAGACAAGTCCAAGAAGATCACCCATCAATCAAGTGGGAAAGTAACTAGACCAACACGCAAGACATACATATGCCGATGAATCAATATGAGGCAAGCATCACCATAACGGAGTCTAGTAAGTTAGCAATTTAGAAAGGTAGCTAGTCATGGTTTTTCACGCCTTAAAGTCTTTTACAAAGTTCTCCTTCTTTTAGTTTTCTTTCCAAAGCAAATCTTGTTTACTAATTCTTTTCATTTTCTTTCCATCATGCACAAATCCACAAATTCTTTTACTTCTTTTTCAATTCATTTTCATTCTTTAAGACAAAGAAGAATCTTCGTTTTCTATCTTCACATCGAACCGTAACGCTTCCATCGCAAGCTCTCCCTGAGAATCGACCCATATAGCCTATGCTACTACGGTGATTCGGAAAGAGTACATCAATCATTATAAATACATTTCGGAGTAAGTAAGCACTACAAGGTTGTCTCTAAACCTTCTCTCTTGTGTTGAATATCTGTGCAATTTAGACTCCACTATTCTTTCTCGATCAAAATTTTTGGCGCCATTGCCGGGGAGAGCAACGGTTTTTGATTTCAAGTGAAGAACTAAACGAATTTTCTTCTCTGTTGCAGGTTACAGGTGAAGAAACAGGAAAATTTGCATGCAGTGACATATAAGTGGCTCTGGGCCTCTGCTCTTAAAAGCAGAGACCAGTTGCCCTCTGAATTGCCGCGATTCCACGGCCAAAGCCGCGGATCCGCGGCAAGGAGGAGTGAACTACTGACCAAATTTCTACAGGGTTGCTTGCTCTGCAAAATACAGCTGCTGCAATACTTAAATTTTGTATGCTTCACCTTATATCTGCTAATAATGAACAGTAAAAAAAAAAATAGGTTGCAAAGTTAAAAATTGATTAGACATTTGCATTTCTAGGCACGTGTCTTTTCAATTCTTTTATTTTACTATTGAAGAGTGCTGGAGCAAGGTACGTGTGCATTGCATATTGACTAGGACTCACTCCTTGTTTGATTTTTATAACTTTGAGTGAACCTTGTTTGTTTATAACTGTACACTTGCACCAAACTGATTTTAAGGGCATCACCCATAAATAAGATAAGGTGGGGGATTTCATCACCCTTTCCTTAGCCCGAAAATCATTTTCCAAGCACTCACAATCCCAAGCTTTAATAAAATCTGATAGACGTTGGCCCTAGGGACATTCGGACTCAGTAGGAGATCGGCTGAAGTTGGGAATTGATTTTGATTCATACTCCGGTGAAATCAGTGTCTAAGGCTGGGGATTAAGAGGTTAAGCCTCGAAGATACCGTGGTTGGCGTAATTAAGGCACGTTGCTTACGCACGGATACCTCCCACCGTATTTTGCCCCTACCTGGCTGATTAGCTGTGGTCTGATTCAAGCAATAACCTTCTTCAGTTCATCGAACAGTTAGGAGTCGTCTAGGTCCAGGAACCCTAGATAGCTTGGATTGATTTTTCTTTTATTGTTTGTTATTTTCATTTTTTCTTTCGCTGGTGTGATCGGTGCACGTTGTTTGTGACTGTATATGCGAGAGTGGTACCGGGATTCAAATTCTGCAAGACTTGTTAGACTTTCTACACTTGCACATACACAACCACTTGACATTATGGAAAACAACGTTTCGCTTCAAGATAGATTCTACCCGATTCGCACTTCGCTTCCTTCATGCATTCTTCTCCCTGAACCTAATGGAAATCACTTTGAGCTGAAACCGCAATTCATCAATACACTTCCCCGATTTCATGGTCTAGAGTCTGAGGACGCGTACTTCTTCATTCGAGAGTTTGAAGAAGTATGCGTAATGATGAGAATTTCCCAATTGACCGAGGATGCTGTTAGGTTAAGGTCATACCGTTTGCACTGAAGGATATTGCTAAGAAATGGCTTTACAATCTTCCCGTCAGTTCCATATCTTCATGGGATGATTTTGTAAAAGTCTTTCTTAAGAAATTCTATCCCATCCACAAAATAGCCCTCATGCGAAAGAATATCATGCAATTCAAGCAGGAATCACACGAACCCTTCTGGAAATATTTTGAGCGTTTCAAAGACCTTCTAGCCCTATGTCCTCATCACGGCATAGAGAAATGGCGTCAATGCCAGATTATCTATGACGGTCTAGATTACCAAACGAAAACCCTCCTTGAATCCATGTGCCAAGAGGAATTTTTGAAGAAAGATGAGCACCAGGGGTAGGATCTCTTTGAAGCCCTAGTTGAGAAAACCATTCAGTGGGAGTCATGTCCAGATAAACCCACTCCCACTACTTCCAGAACCGGGATGCACTCGATAGAATCCTCCATAGCAGCTGAAGCAAAAAACACACAATTAATGAAGAGGATAGAACTGCTTGAGTCAAGGAAAATTCTGTTGTCAATCAGGTCAACCCAACACCTGTGGTCAAACCGGGTTGTACCAACTGTCATGATCTCAACCATATCTTTGAGGAGTGTCCCTTATATCAGTCTCAGTCTTATAAGGAGAACACGAATGCAGCGTTTACCAGACCCAATCACAATCCGTACTCCAACACATACAATCCGGGATGGCGAAACCATCCAAATTTTTCGTGGAGTCAATCTGGTCCTGAGCAACATAGGCCACCATTTCCACATCCTTATAATGCTCAGTCTCAACCACCCAGTTTCAATCGAAATTCACCGTATTTTCATCCAAATCAAAGTCCACCACAATCACAATCTTACCAAAACCCACCACACTACCAATCACATTTCCAGTCTCCATATCTTCAACATCCACCCCAGAATGATTCAGAAATATCGGAGTTGAGGAAAATGTTAGAAACCTTTACAAAGAACTATTAACAGGATATGAATAAAGTTCAGGTCCAAATTGGGCAATTGGCTAATTCTGTAAATGAGAGACAAAAAGGATACTTCCAAGCCAGCAATTGCCAAATCCCAAACATCACTTCCCTTTGCATGAAGTGGAAGACACGGGCCCAAGTCATTGTCATGCTATTCATACCCTGAGATCTGGAAAACAGATAGACAATAAGGTTTCTAGTCAATCATCCCATCCAGTACCAAAGCCAACACCTCCTGTCCCAATGCAACCAGCTTCTGACAAACCATCTTTTAGTACAGAGCCATCCACTTCAAAAGCCAAGGAAAGAAAAGGTAGATGAGCAACCTTATAAGCCTAGTGTACCATTTCCAAATAGGCTTACAAATCACAAGTCAAATGCTCACATGGAGAAGATAAAAGAAATGTTCAACAAGGTCCAAATCAATGTCCATCTTCTTGATGCCATACAACAAGTGCCATCATATGCCAAATTCTTGAAGGAAATGTGCACTAAGAAGAGGTAAACACAAGTCCTAAGAAAGTCTTCCTAGCATCAACCATCAGAGAGTTGCTCACTGGTCTAACTCCTATAAAATACAAAGACCCAGGGAGCCCCACCATTTCATGCATCATAGGACAGACTACCATCAATAGGGCACTACTTGATTTGGGGGCCAGCATCAATCTCTTACCTTTGTCTGTGAACCAACAATTAGGGTTAGGCGATCTTCTCCCGACCCAAATGACCATACAATTGGCTGATGTTCTGTCAAGAGACCCAAGGGGGAAATTCACGATGTCCTTGTCAAAGTTGGGGAATTCATTTATCCTGTTGATTTTGTAGTCCTTGAGGCACAACCTGTGTCTAATTCCAATCAAAGGGCTCAAATTCCTGTCATTTTGGGACGACCATTCCTGGCTACTGCAAATGCCATCATCAATTGCCGGAATGGATCAATGAGGTTAACCTTTGGTAACATGACTCATGAACTGAATGTCTTCCACACACAGCCTCATAAAACAAAAGATCAAACATTTGAGATCAGCTTTATTAGAGACAATTGTGAGGAAAAAGGGAAAGATGAGTCACAAGTTTGTGATTTTCTTGAAGTGGAAAATCCTGTTATCCGAGTACCCTTTCCAAAGGGGAAAGTTGATTTGGATATTTTCACTTTCAATGAATCCCATGAGGATAAAATTCAAGAACCTCCAATTGACATATCGTTTGAAGACCTCTTCGCTGATGAGATCATGTGTCTGGATGAGTCAACTCGGGGTCGGTTAACTGATTGTACAATTCTGATGGGAAATGTTAACCTGAGTTTTGAAGAGTTGTATGGAGAGGAGCTGGAATTCCTTAACGTGGAAGTAATGAGATTCAAAGTGAAAGTGGTGACAAGGAATTTTTTAGTGAACAATGTGATAGAAGGAGGATGAATGACAACAAACAATTGAATCTGGAAACACCTAGGGCTAAGAAAATAATTCAATACGTTTCCCAACTGAGCTCGCGCAAACAAACACACTGGAACGATGGGAAACGGGCCAGAGGAAAACGACCAAAGAAAAGCCTAGGTAATGGTCACACTTGTATATATTTCTTGTAAATAATTTTTTGCACTTTTTTGTAAATAAAAAAAATAAAAAAAAAACCTTTACCTATTTCATGCATCATTTTTATCTTGCATACATTGGGGACAATGCATGAGATAGGTATGGGGGGGTAGATTCTAACTTAGGATTTTTATTTTCTGTTTAGGTTTTTTATTTTTATTTCTAGGATTTTCATTTTCTTTTTAGGTTTTTAGATTTTACCTTTCTTTGTAGATTTTTTATTTTCTTTTAGATTTTACTTTTCTTTTAGGAAAAAATTTAAAAAATAAGGAATTTTTGATCCATGTTTAAAGAATCAAAACTTGACTTTAGGGATTAAGGAAGCTCTTAACTATGATTTCTAATTATAAGTCGAAAAGAGGAGTTTTGTTGGATTTTTAGGGTAAGTAATAAAGGAAAAGAAAGATTATTAGATTTTAATTCTTTCTTTAGGATATATACATTGAACATTTTAAAGGATCAATCATAGACTTTGTGACTTTATTTACAAATATATATAATAAAAAAAAAGAAGATGAAAAAAAAGAAAAAAAAAAGAAAAGAAATATATATATATATATATATATATATATATATATATATATATGTAAATAACTAAATAAACACTTAGCCACTAATTAAGCTGGTTAGTAGTGCCTCAAGAAGCATTACCAATCAAGCCTAAAGGTGGTTAAGTCCTTAACCCCTTCGTGGCCTAGTTTACTCGAGACCTCAACCCGAGGGATGTTTTCTCATCTGGTGCCCTAGGACCATCTGGTTTGGGAGTCATCGGTTAGAGGCTCGTTACAAGGGTAAATTAGAAAGCCTAAGGAAGTTAAGGAAATGTAAATAAATAAATAATGTAAATATAAATAATAAAAAAATGTGTTATATTATTAGTAAATAAATGAACTTAGTCTAAGAAAGATCCTTCATATTTATAGATGTATATATCCTAGGATTGATGCAAAATCCGATTTTTGATCTTTTCCCTAAAAACTTAACCTAAATTGAAAACAAAACTCTAAATAGACACTTATAAGAGGAATGACAAGTTTAGGGTAACCTGAAACCTATAACTCAAGTAGAATCTTTAAGACATGGATCAAAAATTTCACTAACACTTTTCTTTTCTTTGTAGATTTTGTGGGTGCAATCCGCTGAAAACCCTCAGGAAACAACACTCCTCCTCTAGGGTAACCTAGAGGTTTAACGGCTTGTTACACGTGCTCAGTGCAATCGTGTCACCTACGAAAGTGGTGTAATAATCTAGTTAGGATTTTCTTTTTCTTTCTTTTTTGCTCGAGGACGAGCAAAAGCTAGGTATGGGGGTGTGATTGTTATTCATTTTTGCATATTTTACCACATCCATACCATGCATATTGTAAATAAAAATGTGATTTTTTAATCTTTTTTTCTCTATTTTTGTAGGTCCATATTCTAATAGAGAAAAGGCCCAAAATCCCTTTAATTATCAAGAATTAAAGGAGAATAAATCAAAGCCCAAAGAGAGCCCAAAGGTTGAGCCCAGGATCTGGAGAAATCCACGCGCCAAGTCAGACTTCCAGAAGGTCCACGTGGCTAACAACCTGTAATAAACTCGCACCAGAAATCTCAGCCTCAACGGCCAAGATTTTGCCGCGTTTCCACGGCTTTTGCCTCATTTCCACGGCAGTTACAGGGCCGTTGAGCCCGAGATTTTCTCCACCTGCCTGATTCTGGAGCCTTCTTCTCTGAGCCTATAAATAGACCATCAGGGCCAGCGCAAAAAAGGAGAGGAGAGATTAGAGGATAGAGCTTGTATTTTGTAGGTTTTTCTCTAGGATTTTTATTGCTTTAGTTCTTCTTCTTCCTCCTAGAAATTTTGTGAGAGAGAGATTGAGAGAGAGAGAGAGAGAAAGCTTGTGTAAACCAAGGTGTGACAACTTGTGAAGTAAGGATTAATCCAATCTCCTTTCTCTACTTGAGCAATTTCTAGAACTTTACTTGCATTCTTTCATTCAAGCTTTACTTTCCTTACACTTTTATTCATGAATTGCTTTTCTTTTCTTGTAATGGCTAGTAGCTAACTTCTTCTAACATGACTAGCTGACCACTAACATTGCTAACTTCTAACTCTTGGGTGATTGCTAATTTTTCATCTTGCATTTGTTGAGTCTTTTTCATCTCCGATGGGTTACTTTCATGCTTGGCAAGCTCTTGTTGTAATTCCATATGATTCATGTGTGCCTCATTTAGAGCCTTGTCTTTAGAACAAGTGCCTTGATGGAACATGGAGATGGATCACCAAACATATGCTATTTGTTGTACAACTTCATTACTTCAATGCTAACTTGTTGTATTTGCCTTGAATGACTAATGAATGTTGTATCTTCTTCCTTAGCATCCCTTGAGTGTCACTCCTCAAGTTCACCATTGAAATTCTATCTTGAGAGCCGATGAAATCAATGAGGCTACAAGACAAGTCCAAGAAGATCACCCATCAATCAAGTGGGAAAGTAACTAGACCAACACGCAAGACATACATATGCCGATGAATCAACATGAGGCAAGCATCACCATAACGGAGTCTAGTAAGTTAGCAATTTAGAAAGGTAGCTAGTCATGGTTTTTCACGTCTTAAAGTCTTTTACAAAGTTCTCCTTCTTTTAGTTTTCTTTCCAAAGCAAATCTTGTTTTCTAATTCTTTTCATTTTCTTTCCATCATGCACAAATCCACAAATTCTTTTACTTCTTTTTCCAATTCATTTTCATTCTTTTAAGACAAAGAAGAATCTTCGTTTTCTATCTTCACATCGAACTGTAACGCTTCCATCGCAAGCTCTCCATGAGAATCGACCCGTATAGCCTATGCTACTACGGTGATTCGAAAAGAGTACATCAATCATTATAAATACATTTCGGAGTAAGTAAGCACTACAAGGTTGTCTCTAAACCTTCTCTCTTGTGTTTAATATCTGTGCAATTTAGACTCCACTATTCTTTCTCGATCAAAATTTTGGCGCCGTTGCCGGGGAGAGCAACGGTTTTTTATTTCAAGTGAAGAACTAAACGAATTTTCTTCTCTGTTGCAGGTTACAGGTGAAAAATAGGAAAATTTGCATTGCAGTGACATATAAGTGGCTCTGGGCCTCTGCTCTTGAAAGCAGAGACCAGTTGCCCTCTGAATTGCCGCGATTCCACGGCCAAAGCCGCGGATCGCGGCAAGGAGGAGTGAACTACTGACCAAATTTCTGCAGGGTTGCTTGCTCTGCAAAATACAGCTGCTGCAATACTTAAATTCTTGTATGCTTCACCTTATATCTGCTAATAATCAACAGTAAAAAAAAATTTGGTTGCAAAGTTAAAATTGATTAGACATTTGCATTTCTAGGCACGTGTCTTTTCAATTCTTTTATTTTACTATTGAAGAGTGCTGGAGCAAGGTACGTGTGCATTGCATATTGACTAGGACTCACTCCTTGTTTGATTTTTATAACTTTGAGTGAACCTTGTTTGTTTATAACTGTACACTTGCACCAAACTGATTTAAGGGCATCACCCATAAATAAGATAAGGTGGGGGATTTCATCACCCTTTCCTTAGCCCGAAAATCATTTTCCAAGCACTCACAATCCCAAGCTTTTAATAAAATCTGATAGACGTTGGCCCTAGGGACATCCGACTCAGTAGGAGATCGGCTGAAGTTGGGAATTGATTTTGATTCATACTCCGGTGAAATCAGTGTCTAAGGCTGGGAATTAAGAGGTTAAGCCTCGAAGATACCGTGGTTTGGCGTAATTAAGGCACGTTGCTTACGCACGGATACCTCCCACCGTATTTTGCCCCTACCTGGCTGATTAGCTGTGGTCTGATTCAAGCAATAACCTTCTTCAGTTCATCGAACAGTTAGGAGTCGTCTAGGTCCAGGAACCCTAGATAGCTTGGATTGATTTTTCTTTTATTGTTTATTATTTTCATTTTTCTTTTCGCTGGTGTGATCGGTGCACGTTGTTTGTGACTGTATATGCGAGAGTGGTACCGGGATTCAAATTCTGCAAGACTTGTTAGACTTTCTACACTTGCACATACACAACCACTTGACATTATGGAAAACAACGTTTCGCTTCAAGATAGATTCTACCCGATTCGCACTTCGCTTCCTTCATGCATTCTTCTCCCTGAACCTAATGGAAATCACTTTGAGCTGAAACCGCAATTCATCAATACACTTCCCCGATTTCATGGTCTAGAGTCTGAGGACGCGTACTTCTTCATTCGAGAGTTTGAAGAAGTATGCGTAATGATGAGAATTTCCCAATTGACCGAGGATGCTGTTAGGTTAAGGTCATACCGTTTGCACTGAAGGATATTGCTAAGAAATGGCTTTACAATCTTCCCGTCAGTTCCATATCTTCATGGGATGATTTTGTAAAAGTCTTTCTTAAGAAATTCTATCCCATCCACAAAATAGCCCTCATGCGAAAGAATATCATGCAATTCAAGCAGGAATCACACGAACCCTTCTGGAAATATTTTGAGCGTTTCAAAGACCTTCTAGCCCTATGTCCTCATCACGGCATAGAGAAATGGCGTCAATGCCAGATTATCTATGACGGTCTAGATTACCAAACGAAAACCCTCCTTGAATCCATATGCCAAGGGGAATTTTTGAAGAAAGATGAGCACCAGGGGTAGGATCTCTTTGAAGTCCTAGTTGAGAAAACCATTCAGTGGGAGTCATGTCCAGATAATCCCACTCCCACTACTTCCAGAACCGGGATGCACTCGATAGAATCCTCCATAGCAGCTGAAGCAAAAATCACACAATTAATGAAGAGGATAGAACTGCTTGAGTCAAGGGAAAATTCTGTTGTCAATCAGGTCAACCCAACACCTGTGGTCAAACCGGGTTGTACCAACTGTAATAACCACTACTTGATAATACTGTATTTCCATTTTTTCTAAAGTATTTGTTTTGATTTACTAATTATTTTATTAACTTAATTTAATACTTCTTCTCATGATTATTAATATATTGAATATGAAAATTATTTTAAGTCTGTATTAATATGTAGTCCCTGGTTAGTATCATTGTTGGTGTATTATTATTTTTATCACTATCATTATTATTGCTATTGTTATTATAATTAATATTAATATGCTATTGGTGCTATTCCTATTTTTTTCCTTTTCATTTTTTCCCAAGCCCATTAGCCCATCCTACCAAGTCTTACTTATGCATCTTTATTCTTTTTATTTTTGTCTTGGTCCAAACCAAGCCCATAGGAGCCCCAAGCCCATAACTATTCTTTCATTTTGATTTCTTTCATTTTGTCCCTGAATCCCAGGCCCCTAAACCCATTACTCATTAACTTGTTGATCCCTATAACCATTATGATACCCGCTACCCGCAAACCCAATACCCATCACCCAAAAACTTATCTATTTAATCTCTTAATCAACTAACCCTAACCCTAATCATAATCTCTATCTTTTCCTCCCAAATCCTACAGCCGCCTCCAACACGAAATCCAGCCGCCCCCAACTCCGCAACAACTCCACCATCTCCAACGCTCAACCACCCCGACTCGGATTCCTTTCCTTGGCCGAGATCCCGCCGGCGGCAACCATCAGACCGGATCCCAGCGCTTCTCCCCGTTTGCGCGCCTCCATGGTCGTCCCACCTCTTCACCAGGCCGTCGGCAATATCCAGCAGCACCAGGCCGCCTTCCCTCCTCCGCTGGCCCACGAGGACCTCCCAATCGCGACCTTCTCCTCCCTCGAACCCGTGGACAGCGATGGCTTCCCGCTAGAAGAGGCGCAGCTCCGCATCCAACCACTCAAAAGCAAGTTCGACGAGCTGTTCAGCGACCAGCCGGATCTCTTCGCTCGATCTCCAGGGAGAGTGAACTTGATCGGCAAGCATATTGATTACAAGGGATACTCGGTGTTGCCGATGGCGATCAGGCAGGACACGATCATCGCAATCAAGAAGAGGAGCGAGAAGAGGGTTTCGAAGCTTGTGTTGAGGATTGCGGATGTGAACAATGAGTTCAGCATGTGCGAGCATCCTGCTGACCATAATCAGGAAATTGACTTGAAGAATCACAAATGGGGGCATTATTTTATTTGTAAATGATTTTATGAGGTTGAAAATTGAAAGGATTGAATTTGGGTGCTCCTGTTGGCCTTGATGTAGTTGTTGATGGGATTAATCCTACAGCATCTGGACTTTCAAGCTCTGTAGCATTTGATTGCTCTGCCACAATTGCTATTAAGGCTATTTTTTATGCGAATTTTCCGAAGTGTTTCAGACCCATTTAGGAGACCCGGAGCCCAGCGACATCCCGGAGCCATGTTTTCTTTGGCCGTGCCCACTTCCAATGCATCATGGCCACGCACCAAGCTCGGCAGTCCAAGAAATCCCCATTGGCGGAGCCCCCATGTGCGTGAGATGTTTTCTCCCTCACTCTCATTTTTGTGTTCAATGTGAATGTGTTTGAATATATATATGGATGTGTATTATTCACATTTGTTTAATTGTGTATGTGTGTGGGGGAAAACCTTACTCCGAGCCATTTTCCGGCTCTCCGTGGGACGCCGTCGATCGCCGTCGTCGAGCGCGAGCGCACCCACGTCCTTCACGGTGAGATGCTCTATCCAACGACACCCTCCGCGGTCCCGTACGCCTCCGTCGGAGCCTCCGTCGGTGCGCCGCAAATCGGCTCGAGGTTAGCTTTATTTACATGTAAATGGCAATATTGTAAATATTTGGAAGTTCAATTATATGTGTGTTTGTGCATGTGTGCGTGAGTCTTCTTGCATGTTTGGATGCTTGCATGTATATTCATGTAAATATGCATGGTATATATTTTTGTATGAATTTATTCTTTAAGCATCTATATGTATAGTTTAGTGATTAATGTATATGTATTTATAGTTAATAATAGGTATTTATTAAATTGGATATGTATGCATTAAATTAATGTGTATGGGTATATGTGTAAATATGCATTAGTATATATGTAAGTATATTATATGTAGGCATGTTTATATATATGTATTGTTGCATATGCTTGTGTATGTATGTGTACGTGGGTGTACACGTATGTGTCTGTGTGCTCAAGAGTGTGTATAGCATGCATTTATATTTATTTATGTGTTCGGTTGCATGCCACAGCATTTCGGACCCTTTTGGTGAGATCCGGACCAGTTGCAGAAGACCCGGACCCGATCCGGATTCGTGTCTTTGTGGACCCGACACACAGGAGATTCGAAGACCGATCCATGGGATATTTCGTAAATCAGTATCAGTTCGTGCAGTGAAGACCAGACGGCGATTCGACTCCGAAACTACGTCATTTCAGGTGAGTGTTCATTCTCATGTATTTACCGTTATTGGTATGCTTTACATGTTGTCGTTATCATTTTATGTGACTTTTCGTTATATTTTATCAGTTTGATGACTTGTACCAGTTCATGAGATGTATATGATTGTCCACTTTATTCATGTAGTTGACATTTGCTTATATTAGCGGTATTTCATGTGTTGGTAGTTTGTCTCTGTTGGCTAAGGCCTAGTTTGTTATACCTTTAGACTGAGATTTGACTCGATCTATTGATTGGCTAGATTAAGTACATGGTTGAGCATCAGATATATGTATGGGTCTTGTATTGGACATTGAGATATCAGAGTTATATCATTTCATGAATAGATGATTACTATTTCGGATTGGAACTAAATGTGGAGGAACTTGGACTGTACAGTAGATTGATCTTATGTTGGATTGGTTCGTGATTGTGGTTTACAATCTATATTTTATCTGAACAATTATCAAACTTGATATTCCTTACTTGGTGATAAATCAGTTAAGAATGTATTTGGGTATTTGAGGACATATCAGATATGATCTTACTTTACTAAAAGATTATGACGATTGGATCAGTACATGGAACTATTTGGATTATGAGCTGGTTGTGATGACTTGAATCTATAGTTGAATGCTTGAGATTCATTAGATGATATGATGTTGACCTTAATAGAAATGTGAACTCTTGAGGATTTGGGAATCAGATTAGATTTATAGAGGGTGAGAACTAAACTATGATTATGGATATATGTTGGAATAACAATTATTGTATCTGATTACTGGATGTGTATCGATGCTTGATGATCAAGTAACTATTAGACATATGAGTTGGTTGTAATGACTTTAGATTGATCTTGAGTTAGAGGTTATCCAGAACCTATATTCCTTGTAATGGAACCCGACTTGTATTGAGATGAGATTCACGTTGTTGACATTGGGAATTGTTTAGATGATGTGTTGTTGATGTTGAGCATCAAGAGTAGTTAATCTAAACCATAAGTTATTTGAGGATGATTCCCTTACTTTGATATGATTCAGTATGTGTTGACTTGTTGATCTCGAGGACATGCCATGTGCTTCATGTATAGATATTGATTACATCAGTTAATAGAGATTGAGTTATTATGATGGTGATCTTCGATGTTAGTGATCTTGTACTTCAGAGCTATCAGATAACAATTATCAGTTTATCAGTTATTGGTGAGACTATTTGTTGGTGATCATATTCCGTGTTCAGAGTTTATATGAGTTGGTAGATATTTGTATCAGCTATTGTTATATGCAGTGCAGGCATACGAGATATTGACTGGTTCTACATTAGACTGTCTATTGAACAGTATTTGGAATAGTTATTGTATAAATCATGTTATTGAAAGTTACTGGGAAAATATTGTTGGACCGTAACACTTTCATTGTTATATTGTTCTACCGTTTATACGGTAATACTGTTCATATTGTCATTGTCACATTGATATTGTTACTGTTACTGTATCGTCCCAGTAATTGACATGACATGGATATTGATTATTATAAATAATAATATACATTGACCGATTTAACTGAATTGAATAATAATAATGTAATTGAACAACTTACACTGGGATTGGGGAAATTGATGGAGGAGACAGCGTCTATATTTTGGGTGGACCTAGGATACAGGTTGCGCAGCCGAGATACAGTTCCACTGCAGGGTTCCGGGGGATGACTGACATCCCGTATTGTTCATATTGTCATTGTATTGACACATTGTTATTGTTATTGTTATTGACTACCTAGCGGTAGGACCTGGTTCAGCGTCAGGTGATTGGGCCGTGGTTCCGGGTATGTACGGAACCCACCTAAAGCATGGACAAAGTCTCTTCCACTAATTTCAATAACTTAGGACCCTGATTGACACATGTAGTAGGCGTAGTATGGGATGCGTTTATTACAGGTGGCAATTGGTGTTCGCTGACATAATAAATGATAATAAACTGTTAATGTATTGTGACTGACCATAATCACCTGATTGTATACATGATTGTAACCAGGACCAGATGATTGTAATCAGGACCAGATTTATGACCAGACTTGGATGTCAACCTAGTGACATGTGATAGATTACACGCCTTGACATTGATTGCATATTTACAGTTGTGCCATTTGTCTGCTACCTGTATTCATGTTGTTATCATATGTGTTACTGTTCAGCTATTTATTTTGTTATTTAGTCTGTAGTTGTTCATACTATTATCTATGCACATTGTTCTTCTGCACGAGCTGTTTCCCCTTTACACACACACTCATTATGGTCGCGTTCTGACGACCCTGGGTTTGCACGTCCAGCTATTGGACGGTTGGTTTCCTTTGTGCAGGTGTTCGTTGGGACCGTCCGTAATGCAAGGAGCTGGACTCTCTTCCTTTGATTCTGGTATACTTGCATTTTATTCTTATTATTATTCTTTGATTCCTGTATATCACCTTTGATTTCTATTCAGCTGTCATTTTCTTCCTGTTATTCATTGCTATCAGGTGTAGTCTTATATGTATTATTGCAGTGTTCTTTGATCATTATGCTTCCGATTCATAGCTTGTTCGGGTTACAACTTAGGCTTAGCGTATATACGTGGGGTATTATCCACGCATATATACGTCGCCATAACGACTCCGTATCTTTAGGATCGGGGCGTTACACCAACTGTCATGATCTCAACCATATCTTTGAGGAGTGTCCCTTATATCAGTCTCAGTCTTATCAGGAGAACACGAATGCAGCGTTTACCAGACCCAATCACAATCCGTACTCCAACACATACAATCCGGGATGGCGAAACCATCCAAATTTTTCGTGGAGTCAGTCTGGTCCTGAGTAACATAGGCCACCATTTCCACATCCTTATAATGCTCAGCTCAACCACCCAGTTTCAATCGAAATTCACCGTATTTTCATCCAAATCAAAGTCCACCACAATCACAATCTTACCAAAACCCACCACACTACCAATCACATTTCCAGTCTTCATATCTTCAACACCCACCATACGAGATTATAGAACTTAAGAAAGAAGATGTGCAAGTGCTCAATTCTTCCGCTATAGCCAGTGGCTATGCGGGTCGTAATCCACAAGGAGGGTTTGCGATGGAAGCTTTACGATTTTTTATTGAAATCGTTAAGAAAATAAGCGAAAGTTCTTCTCTGTTTTATGATATGAAAAAGAAGAAGAAAGTTAATGGTTAAAGTTAAGAAGAAAGCGAGAGATGAAGAAGGTGGAAAATCAGAAAACGATGAAAAGCGACTATGTACAATGAAGTGGAGAAGAAAGAGTTTGAGGAGGTGTTGATCTATACATAAGAAGTAAAAGAAAAGAGAGAGAGAAAAGTAAAGAAATACTTACCTAGGTTGAGTGTTGACTTACTTGGAAACCTTTTTGCAAGTTCTACCTTTTTGCTTCGGAGGCGTTCAACGCATAGATCATAAACTCGAGCTCGGTCCCTGTGCACATTATATCGTCAAGCATAAGAAGAACGAAGTGATGCGGAGCTTGGAAGAGGAGAACGTCTTCATGAACTATCGCTGGCTCTCACGTAGCTTAGTTATACTTGCTTTGGAATTCACTTGTACACTCAACAACAACAACCAAGGTAAAGTAGAAGAGGAAGACGAAACAAAATAAAATACAAACATAAAAAGAACTTTTACCTTTATTAATTGCAGAGACAATGGAAGAAAGGAGGAAGGTACATCGTCGGTGTCACTCTCAACTTCAGCCTCTCTCTCTTACTTACATGAATCTTCTTCTACCCTAAGTTACATACAAATTACATAACAAGAAAAGAAAACCTAAACTACAAAGAATTAAAACTAGGCCAAATCCTAATCTGCCTTGACGTCCATCATAATGGCCTTTTATAGGCAGAAAACCCAACCACCAAGATCCCGGGAGGTCGGGGGAGTTCACGCTCCCCCTAACTCCCCAAGATTGCCGCGGAAACGCGGCCCAAGCCGCGTTTCCGCGGCCAGGGTGTGGCCAAATGGCCACACCCTGTTGGTGGGTCTCTCCGGGGTTTCTTCTGGCTTTATCCTTTATTGGTTTTGTCGTTTGAGCTCCAGATTCTGACGAAATGGCCTTGGATTCTTGGCTTTAACCGATCGATTCTGAGAGGATTCTTCTCAACCGGTTTCAACCTCTTGATTTTGCCCTGATTTTATGTGTACGAATTAACTCTGATTTAATTCAGAATTCTGGTGGGCTTTTGGGCTCATTTCTCTTCATCTCCTTAAGGATTGGGCCTGCAAATAAATTAAACAAATAATTAGGACAATGCAGGATTTTATTCTAAAATAAGTATGGAAATGTGACATTAAATATGCAACATTAGCAACCAATCACACCCCATACCTATCTTTTGCTCGTCCTCGAGCAAAACAACTAAATTATACTAAGGATTATTAGATCACTTTCGCAGGTCACGCGAGTGCACTGAGCATGTGCAACAAGCCGTTAAACCTCTAGGTTTCCCCTAGAGGACGAATGTTGTCTCGTGAGGGTTTTCAGCGGATTACACCCACAAAATCCATAAAGAAAAGGAAATAAAGAGTTAGTATTTTCGAAAAGCATTTTGAAAGAGAAAAATATTTGAAATATGATTGTAAGATCTAAGCAATCTATAAGTTATAGGAAAGCCGAATTTTTCATTCTTAAACTTAGTCTCTATTCAAAAATTTGTTATCAATCAAAGTAAGGAGTCAAATTGTACTTCTCATCTAGTCTATTACTTTACCCTAAGTCATATGCACCTTGTGAATGTGAAAATTTTGACTAAGGGTTCATTAACTCTAAATCTTATGCCTTATTATATATATATATATATGTTGCTATTATTTTTTTTTCTTTTTTCTTTTTTTTTGTGGTATTATTCCTTAGTTTTATTAGGCTTTCTAATCTGCCCATGTAACGAGCCTTTAATCGATGACTCCCAAACCAAACGGTCTTAGGGCACCAGGTGAGAAAACACCCCCAAGGACTTAAGGACTCGAGCAAATAAGGCCACAAAACTAAGGATTTTATTATATGAACCTCTTTTAGGCGTGAAGACTTATGCTTTATTAGGCACAAATACCCAGCTTAATCAGAGGTTTTTTCTTTTCAAACTTATCTAATCATCTTTCGCATAAATACCAAGGCTTGCTTAGGCCAAAGCACCTAGCTAGTCAATAATTAGACTTGTTTTTTTTTTTCAAACTCATCTAATTATCTTTTGCATAAATACTAAGGCTTTCTTAGGCCAAAGCACCTAGCTAATCAATAATTAGATTTGTTTATATATATATATATATTTTATAAGGCATAAGAGTCTTTGTTTTTGAACCCTAAGTGTGTAAGTGTATGAAGTGTGCATATTTCATCAAGGTAAAGATCAAGACTAAATTACTTTGACAAATTATCTTCCTAACTTTATAAATCAAACAAATAATCTTATTTTGACCAAGTATAAGAAATCCTAATTTGGATTTTCCTATTCCTTAAGATTAACTTAATTTCTTACAAAAATAAGTCAAAATATTGTTTCTATTTTTCAAAAAGTTTTTTAAAAAATAAAGAAAAATGTTAATTTTTTTATTTTAAAGAAAAAGAAAAGTTATGTTAGACCCTCCCCCACACCTATCTCATGCATTGTCCTCAATGTATGAATTAATGCATAGATGCATGAAAAAGAAGAAAGGGAAGGAAAATGGTTACCTTAAGGTGGTGGTTCCGGTGGTGGTCTGATTGGTCCACGGAACATGGCCCAATCAACTTTTCTTGGGTCTCGGAGGAACCCACCAGAAATTACTTTAATATAACCCACTAAAAAGATGTATCCATAAAGGATCTTTATTAAATATTTAACCCCATCTAATTTTCATATTCCATAATTGATTCGGAGTCAAATTTGTCAACCACCTTGTCCAAGAATGGAGTATGAAATAATAGAACAGTTGACTTGGGCTCAGGAAGGACAGGAACTAATACCGACTCAGGAAGGTGACTTAAGTCAAGTAAAGGTTCAGGAGTCGAAATTGGTTCAAGAAGCAGGTCCAAGTCAAGAAGTTGAAACTCAAGTCCACATGTATTTTCCAACAATGGAATGTGACCTAATATGGGTGATTCCAGTTCAGGAATGATAGGTGGGGGAATCAAAACTGACTCTAGAATATTATTCAAGTTTGGTAATAAAATAGGAGTCAATATTGATTCAGAAATTTGAACTGGATCACATATGTGAGAATCTAGGTCACATATCTCATTGAGTTCAATATCAAAAAATGGAGAACTTACCAATTTATCCATGGGATTTTCAAAATTTTAAAGTTGGTCAAGTTCAACATGATCCTCAAAGATGGGTGATTCAATTTCATTATGAATTGGGACAGGATCCAATGTCGACTCCGGGAAAAGATTGAAGTCAGGTGAAGATACCGGAGTCATAATCGAATCAGGAAATGGAATTGAATCACTAAGTTGGGGTTCAGGATCATAATCATTTTCGAGTTCTATTTCAGGAAAAGGAAAACTAGCCAAACTATCAATATCTTTTTCAAAATTTGGAGTTTGGGCAAGTTCACATGGTTGTTCTGAAATAGAATCTTGATTTCCAAAACAACATGACTGTTCGGCTCTAACAGAATGGTAAGTGACATCAGGACGGTGGGAACGTAGAGATTCGACCATCATATCTATGTCACTATTACGAGCGTTTTGAGCCTGAGTCATGGCTTCAAGCATCTTTTCATAGTTGATAGGTTTATTATTTTGATGAAAAGATGAAGAATTGTCTTGGAAGTGGTAGTGAAATTGTGAGTCCATCAGATTTTGGGATTTGTGTTTGGACTCACGCATACTCATTTCCATAATTGATGGTTTCCTATTTTGGACGGGTGGAACTGAGTATGAATCTTGAACATAATGTGGACTGGGTGGAGAAGGAGAGCAAGGTGGTTGGAAATTATGCTCGGGGGAGGTGAATCCCCACTGACTCGATGAAGAGTTGAAATCATTATGGAAATTATAGTTATTAGATGGGGGGTATGGGTCATATTGATTCGGATAAGACCAATCCGGCACACTAGGTTGGTCAAAGTTATGATATGCCGGGCTGGTAATATCCGAAAATGAAGTCTGTGTGTAATATGGATTATTATTGTAGTTGAAAAAATTATTATTGTAGTCCATATCACACAATAGAATACAAACAAAGAAAAACAAACAAATAAACAAAGAAAAAGAAAAAAATTCTAGCCTAAGTTAGGGTAGACTTAGGACCTAGACGACTCCTAACTGGTTAGACTGTCCACGGGAGGTCTAATGTAGACTTTAACCACAAGCTAATCAGCCAGGTCAGGGCAAGGTTGGTGGGAGGTTTTCCGTCAAAGACGTTCCTTAATTAAATAACCACCAACCTTCGGGCTTTCGGCCCTCAATCCCTTTCCTAGACACTGATTTTGCAGGAGTTAGATTCCAACATTTTTCCCCCTTAGGATAATCTCCTAATTGAGTCCGAGATGTACCAAGGGCCAACGTCTACTCAATTTTAGTTAGGCTTGGGTTAGTGAGTGCTTGGAATGTGATTTTTGGGCTAAGGAAGGGTGATCAAATCCCCACCTTATCTTGTTAATGGGTTAGTGCCCTTAAGATCAATTTGTGCAAGTGTACAAGATATGTAAGATTCACTCAAAGCGATATAAATCAACCAAGAAGTGAGTCCTATGCTAAATGCAATGCATACGTACCTTGCTCCAGCACTCTTCAACAGTAAAAAAAATAAATGAATTGAAAAGACACGTGCCTAAAATGCAAACGTCTAATCAATTTTTAACTTTTACAACAAATTTTTTACTGTTGATTATTAGCAGGTTTTTGTGATGGCATATAAGAAATAAATAATTGCAGCAAAGTAGAATTTGCAAAGCTAGCAGCCCTGCAAAAAGCTGTTAGTAGTCAACTCTTCCTTGCCGCGGATCCGCGACTTTTGCCGTGGAAACGCGGCAATTCAGAGGGTCCTTGGTCTTTGCTTTCTAGAGCAGAGGCCCAAGGCCACTTGTATGTCACTGCAATATTAATTTCCTTCTTTTATTGCCCTGTAACCTGCAACAGAGAAGAAAATTCGTTTAGTTCTAAAAAATTTTCAAAAAAATTCAGATTTCAATAAAAAACATGTTACCCTCCCCGCAACGGCGCCAAAATTTGATTGAGGCTAAACCTGCACACAAAATACGAGATTATAGAACTTAAGAAAGAAGATGTGCAAGTGCTTAATTCTTCCGCTATAGCCAGTGGCTATGCGGGTCGTAATCCACAAGGAGGGTTTGCGATGGAAGCTTTACGGTTTTTTATTGAAATCGTTAAGAAAATAAGCGAAAGTTCTTCTCTGTTTTATGATATGAAAAAGAAGAAGAAAGTTAATGGTTAAAGTTAAGAAGAAAGCGAGAGATGAAGAAGGTGGAAAATCAGAAAACGATGAAAAGCAACTATGTACAATGAAGTGGAGAAGAAAGAGTTTGAGGAGGTGTTGATCTATACATAAGAAGTAAAAGAAAAGAGAGAGAGAAAAGTAAAGAAATACTTACCTAGGTTGAGTGTTGACTTACTTGAAAACCTTTTTGCAAGTTCTACCTTTTTGCTTCGGAGGCGTTCAACGCATAGATCATAAACTCGAGCTCGGTCCCCGTGCACATTATATCATCAAGCATAAGAAGAACGAAGTGATGCGGAGCTTGGAAGAGGAGAACGTCTTCATGAACTATCGCTGGCTCTCACGTAGCTTAGTTATACTTGCTTTGGAATTCACTTGTACACTCAACAACAACAACCAAGGTAAAGTAGAAGAGGAAGACGAAACAAAAGAAAATACAAACATAAAAAGAACTTTTACCTTTATTAATTGCAGAGACAATGGAAGAAAGGAGGAAGGTACATCGTCGGTGTCACTCTCAACTTCAGCCTCTCTCTCTTACTTACATGAATCTTCTTCTACCCTAAGTTACATACAAATTACATAACAAGAAAAGAAAAACCTAAACTACAAAGAATTAAAACTAGGCTAAATCCTAATCTGCCTTGACGTCCATTTTCAGTGCACATAATGGCCTTTTATAGGCAGAAAACCCAACCACCAAGATCCCGGGGAGGTCGGGGGAGTTCACGCTCCCCCTAACTCCCCAAGATTGCCGCGGAAACGCGGCCCAAGCCGCTGGCCACACCCTGTTGGTGGGTCTCTCCGGGGGTTTCTTCTGGCTTTATCCTTTATTGGTTTTGTCGTTTGAGCTCCGGATTCTGACGAAATGGCCTTGGATTCTTGGCTTTAACCGATCGATTCTGAGAGGATTCTTCTCAACCGGTTTCAACCTCTTGATTTTGCCCTGATTTTATGTGTACGAATTAACTCTGATTTAATTCAGAATTCTGGTGGGCTTTTGGGCTCATTTCTCTTCATCTCCTTAAGGATTGGGCCTGCAAATAAATTAAACAAATAATTAGGACAATGCAGGCTTTTATTCTAAAATAAGTATGGAAATGTGACATTAAATATGCAACATTAGCAACCAATCACTTCTTGACAGGCTTTATCCCATACGAAAGAAACATCTTTTTTCATAAGCCGGGTGAATGGTTGACAATGGCCTGAGAGATTTGCGATGAATCTTCTGATATAGTCCATCCTACCTTGCAAACCTCTAAGCTCTTTGAGATTCTTATGTGGATGCACGTCCTGAATAGCTTTGACCTTGTCTCGGTCTAGATGAATTCCTTTTGATGTGACAATAAATCCCAGATACTTGCCACTTGAAACCCCCAAGAAGGACTTTGTTGGATTCATTTTTAGCTGATGGGCTCGCATTATATTAAACATTGTTCTTAGGTCACGAAGATGATTGTTCTTATCGTGACTTTTGACAGCAATGTCATCGACATAACATTCCATCGTCTTTCGGAGGTGGTCGTAGAAAATTGTACCCATCGCATGTTGGTAAGTTGCTCCTGAGTTCTTTGATCCGAAGGGCATCATGGTATAGCAATATACCCTCAACAGTGTCCGAAATGAAGTATGCTTCTCGTCTTCTGGGTACATCTTGATTTGATTGTATCCTGAGAAGCCATCCATAAAAGAAATTCTCTTAAAGCCACATGTATTGTGATTTATGACGTCAGTGATGGGCAATGGGAATTCGTCTTTAAGGTAGGCTGCATTGAGATCACGGTAGTCAATACAGACCAAAATTTTTCCATTCTTTTTAAGAACAGGGACAATGTTGCGACCCAATCCAGATGTTGTTCCTCCCGTATGAAACCACATGCCATAAGTTTATGAACTTCAGCTTCAATAGCTCCCATAATATCTGGGTGAAATCGTCGCTCCTGTTGCTTGATTGGCTTGACATCAGGTTTAATGTTCAGACGATGCATGGCTACTTGCGGATCAAGTCCGGGCATATCTTCGTAATTCCATGCAAAGATGTCGATATGCTCCCGTATGAGTGCTATCAATTCTTCTCACTCTGTAAGTGATAAGCTCTCACTTATAGAGATGAGCTTACGGTGATTTGGACTACCCAAATTAACCTGAATTACTCTATCCTCAATAGGCGGTTTGCGTTGTTTAAATCGCTTTTCCCATTGGAAATCTAGCTGCTGCGCCTACGGTTCAGCATCAAATGTTTCAATAGCCTCCCCAGGATCTAATTGATTGATCAAAGTCATATTGACAGAGAGATCCTTGAAAAGCATTATTGTACTAACATCTGACTCCCACTCGGATGAAGAGGCAGAACGTGACACGATCGGTTTATTGTCTTCGGATTGAAATGACATAGGAGGTGAAGGTGTAACGTATCCCAACCTTCTGTGTGTTTTATTATAGTAATTTGCCAGTTTCCCTTTTGGTACGAAATTACACAAAAAATCACGTCGTCCTTTCCTGAAGTTCAAGCCATTCTCATGTTGTAGGTGTAAAATCACCTAGAGGGGGGTGAATAGGTGATGGCTAATCTAATGGTCACAAAATGCGGAATTAAAAACTATTATGATGTAAACTAAAATTCTTGAGCTAAACACCACGTTTAACACAAGAGTGTTGCCGAATTCCCGTGAAGGGCTCTGGACAAACTCCTCAAGATTCCTCTAAATAAGAGTTGAGGTGTCGCATTGGCTCTCTTAATTGAAAACTAGTGTTAGCAAACAATCCCCAGCATATATCAATAAGCACACAAATGTATATCAAGCATATAAAGATAAGCACAATAAGAGCCTGCAAGATATAAACAAGTAAGAGATAAAGAGAGAGAGCAATCGCAAACAGGGGAGATTTGTTTCGAGGTTCGAGCACCCTTACTCTACGTCCCCGCCTTCACACTTGAAGGATTTCCACTAAAATCGATCCCACCGGATCACTCCTCGGTGCCGCAACACCCAAAAGCTCTCGGACTCCCTATTCCGTACACACCGCAAGCTCTCTAGCTCGTCGAGGCCGCACCTCAAACAATGAGTTCACACACGAACTCGAAACCATCGCAACACACTTGTCCGCCTCCTCAAAGAACAAAGATGAACTTTGGTGATCATAACACTTTGATCACCTAAAAACAATCTCACAAGAACACTCCTATAGGATGAATATATCAATGGGTTGCTCAAGTGTTTGTGAGAAAAACAAGGATTGAAATGGTGGAGGAAAACTCAAAGAAATCACTTCTAAACACTCTTGATAAAAACTCCCCTTTTGATTAGAAATATTTGCTCTTAATCAAGTGGAGGAAAACCTCTAAATAGTCTAGGAAAAACTGGTGAAAACCACTTGAAAAATCTTGTAGAAAATAGCCCCCAAATGGCCCAATTTATAGAGCTAGAAAAACTAGCCGTTGGGAGCCAGATGGCCTGACGGTCGACCGCCCGGTCGACCGCCAACGGTCAGATTTCTAACCGTTGGGGCAGCGGTCAACCGGCCCGGTCGACCGAACCTCTGGAACAGAGAGCAGACTCTCTGCCGGTCGACCGTCCCGGTCGACCGAGGATTTTCAGAGAGCAAAGCTCTCTGGACGGTCGACCATCCCGGTCGACCGGCCTTCCAGCCAGACTCGTGCACGTCTGTGCACGTCGCGTGGTCGACCGGCCCGGTCGACCGGCTGAAGCCAGTTCAGGGATTTTAGGGAAAGAAAAACTTGGTCATTTTGGCTCAAATAAAATCTCATAAAATTATGAAAAATCTACAAAAATAGTTTTACTAATATACTTTGATAAACAACATGCTTGCACAAAATCAAGGCATGTTACAAATAATTTGGACTATTTTGTAACTTGGACATTTGGCTTAAAACAAAAACGGTATTTTCCAAAACTGGTTTTTCCAAAACTTGTTTTTCCAAAACTCCAAAATACAAAAACAAGATATTCTAAACTCATTTGAAACATAGAGTATATGGATATGATCCACTACACAAACATGGTGAAATATCTATGTTTTTGACATTAAGCTCTAAATATGGTTTTGGTTAAAACATAATACTTGAATATCAAAAACCAAACCGGTATTTTTCAAAAGAAAACTCTTTTGCATTTTCCAAAATGAAAATTCTTTTATAAAAACTCATCTAATCAAGAGTGTGTGTGTATATAGATATACTTGAGCAATCCACCAACTATTCTATCCTTTACATTTTATCTAAAATAAAATCTTATAAAACAAACCTAGACACAAGTCTTCATCTTCTTGAAGTCTTCACTTGAAGTCTTCTCATCTTCTTGACTTGGTCCAAACACGATCCATAGAGCTAGACTCCTCTTGAGTACTTGATGTGGTCTTGATGCACAAGCTCTTGAATTAAACCGTGCTAGCTCCAAAACTTGACTTTAAATCCTTTGTTGATGCTACACACCTACTAAGATCTTGATCATGAATCTGAGACTAAATAAATATAAGATCATTAGTACTATAACTACATGAGTTGATCATCATCAAAACTAGAGTGATGGGCCTTTGGGCCAACAATCTCCCCCTTCTTGATGATGACAAAACTCATGAAGTTATATATGCATGGATTAAAGTAAAGCTTCAAGGAAGCTCCCCCTTAACTCATGCATACCAAATAAATAATAAAATATGACAATGAAGTACATAAACATGTATGCAAATGTATGGAGATAAACATGCCAATCAAGCATAAAACAAATCAAATTCTTTTTCTCCTATTTGCAAAACAAAACATATATGCATAAACATAAATACTTCTCCCTCTTTATGAATAAAGCAAGGAAAACATGCATATATACCAAAATACTTCTCAAATACTTCTCCCCCTTTTTGTCAATCATCAACAAAGGGGTTAAAGTAAAAAACAAAATCAATAAATTTTTTTCTCCCCCTTCTTATCTGAAACATAGAATCAATAAAGGGGTAATCATAAACAAATCAATAAAAGGTTATATGTGATATACATTCATGAAGAGGAAGACGCTAAGTTAGCCTCCCTACATATATGCATTACATGTAACACATAATCTGTAATGCATAAGAGGAGATGTGAAGCTCCCCCTACACACGTGTATCACATAAAGAAGAGTTCTCAAGCTCCTCAATATAAGATACACTAAACATGAATCTATATGTAGAAGAGATGTTAAGCTCCCCTTGAATATAGGCAATACACATCAAAAATGTTTTGATTTTTAATTGTTCAAACAAAATTTTGAATTTTTCTCAATAAAACAAATTTTGAGATATCTTAGTAAATTATAAAAAAAATTTAAGGTACCACTTGTAATCAAATTTTAAGATACCAATTGTAAAAAAAATCATGTTGATCCAATTGTAAAATAAACATTACAAATTTTGAATCTTTCAAATAGGTAATACATATTGATACCAATTGTAAATTTATAACAAATTTGAAATAGAAACATATTGATATCAATTGAAAAACAATGCATAAGCTTTATTAAAAATGTCAATTGAGATACCAATTGAAAATAAAGTTTTGAATCAAGCTTAGCATAAACTTACTATGTGCTTTAAAATATGTAAACCAATTGTAAAGCAAGCACATGAAAATCATATATATGTATGAGAAATAGAATACCAATAGAAATTGATATTATTCAAAATTGAAAGCATACATATATATAAACAAAATATGAGTATATACAAAAATATCAATTTAGATACCAATTGAAGAGATCCAATGATACCAATTGAAAATAACAATGTAAATCAAGTATATAACTCATAACCTACCACCCTTTACATGCATAACGTAAAGAATTTTCCAATAAAGCTTACAAGGCATACTCGCCCAGCCATCCGCCCATTGCGGTGTAGGAAGGGGTTTTCGAAAATAGGGTTTGAAAATATTTTATAGTGAAAACTACTACCCAATTGAAGAATAATAACTAGTTAAAAATAATTTTGAAACACTACTTAAAGATCCTTCAAAAACAAGAAATCAAAACATATGTATTTCATGAATCATACCAAATACACAAGAGTTGACACTCAAAATCGATAAAGCTCAAAAATATGTTCATGAAACTAGGTCATGACAAAATAAATAAAGTGTGAGTGTACAAGAATCATGTGTTTAGCATTTTTCATGAAAATAATCAATGAAGCTCAAGACACAAATATCATTTTATCAAACAAAACAAAACGAAAATTTCATTTTTCATCTTAAAGGCAAACTTCAAGGTATATGTATGTTTTTATCCAATCCTAACAATATGCATACATATCCCAAACATAAAAGAGTCTATCATATAATTTGCATGAAGGCAAGAGACTCACGGGTATACATGTATATTTATTAGATTTGAATACAAAATACATATACATGAAGCAAAAACATGAAAATAGGCAAAACAAGTGTAAATGAGGAAATCACCAAAACTAGGCTATACATGTGCATATAATGAGTACAAATGAACAATGAAGTGCAAACGTATATGAATCAAATGTTGCTCACTACTTGTACATGTATGTACACAAGTTTTGATAAAAACTACATTTAAACAAGTTATATACCACATGAAGCACAAAACAAATAAAACATGAACATGCTAAAGATCATCAATCATGAATAAGTATGTAAATAAACTAAAAGTTTTAGAGATAGTTACCAACACATGAACTATATTCCAAAGCTCTAAAACATGGTGGTTGTCCCACCAAAACTCCTTGATAGCGGTGCATCAAATATGTGTCCTTCTAGTCCATGTGCAACCACCATCAAGGCACCATTCCTCTCACGTTTTGTGAGAGCCCTCACCTACATCAAAAACCAAAGGTGGGGATTTTGGTACCCATTTTTTCTTGGGTCCTTGGGGGTTAGCTTTGTAAGGGACCCAAACATTTTTATTATTAGCAAAATTTATATGATGCAACTTATCAAAACAAAACTTTGCTAAATGGCCTTTGCGGCCACAATGTGTACATTTGTACACCTTAGTATGCATATGTGTGTGAGTGTGAGCATGACGTGCAACATGAGCATATGCATGATGAGGATGATGTGCATGAACATGTGGAGTTTGTTTCTTTGAAAACAAGGTCTCCAATCTCTTATGATTAAATGCACATTTGCTCAAAGTTAAGCTCAAACAATCAATTTTATTTTTCAAAAATTTAACCTCATTTACATTAATAGTAGCATGTAAAGCATGATGAGAATCATTTTTCTTATTTTTAGAAACTTTTTCTTTTTCTTTTTCAATCATTTTTCTTTTTAAAGAAGTGTTTCTTGAAAAGCAACTTCCTTTTGTTTTTCCACCAAGATAATTTCATTTTTCAAAAACATATTTCCTTCACATAAATCATTCAATTTAGACATCAAGGAAATATTCTCATTTTTCAAAATTTAATTTTCTTTTTCAATGCATGCAACCTTATTTCTAAATGAATCATTTTCTTTAAGCATGCAATCAAAATTCTTTTTCAAAATTTTATTATCTTTCTTAAGCAATTCATATTTTTCTAAAAGTTGTTGACAAAAAGAAGTAAGCTCATCATAAGTCATGTCAACATCTTCATCTACCTCAGATTCGGTAGTTACCTCAAGGGGTTATCCCCTTGGACCATATAGCACATGTTGGAGGTGTCGCTTCCAACATCCAAATCACTCCCCGCATAATATAGATCTTTTTCGCCAAGGGAGGTGATGATATTCCATGCTACAAAAGCCGAATCAATATTAGAAACCCTAAATAAAATATTCATCATTTAGGGCACACTTCAAAGCATGTAGGGCTTTTGCATTAGCCTCAATATTCTTGCTATCATTAACATATGAATCTTTAATTGTAGCAAGATAAACATGAATACCTAGGCCTTTGAGGAATAAAGACATCTTAACCTTCCAAGTTTGGATGTTAAGAATGTCAAAGGTGGGAGATGTCATGAAGTCCATGGTGTGTGTACAAATTTTGTGATTAGCCTAAAAATGAGGATCTTTAACTCTATGTTGTAAGACCCAAATCAAGAGCATTTGGCTCTGATACCAATTGTAAAATCACCTAGAGGGGGGGTGAATAGAGGATGGCTAATCTAATGGTCACAAAATGCGGAATTAAAAACTATTATGATGCAAACTAAAATTCTTAAGCTAAACACCACGTTTAACACAAGAGTGTTGCCAAATTCCCCGTGAAGGGCTCTGGACAAACTCCTCAAAATTCCTCTAAATAAGAGTTGAGGTGCCGCGTTGGCTCTCTTGGTTAAAAACTAGTGTTAGCAAACAATCCCCAAGCATATATCAATAAGCACACAAATGTATATCAAGCATATAAAGATAAGCACAATAAGAGCCTGCAAAAAATAAACAAGTAAGAGGCAAAGAGAGAGAGCAATCGCAAACACGGAAGATTTGTTTTGAGGTTCGAGCACCCTTGCTCTACGTCCCCGCCTTCACACTTGAAGGACTTCCACTAAAATCGATCCCACCGGATCACTCCTCGGTGCCGCAACACCTACAAGCTCTCGGACTTCCTAGTCCGTACACACCACACGCTCTCTAGCTTGCCGAGGCCGCACCTCAAACAATGAGTTCACACACGAACTCGAAACCACCGCGAACACACTTGTCCGTCTCCTCAAAGAACAAAGATGAAGTTTGGTGATCACAACACTTTGATCACCTAAAAACAATCTCACAAGAACACTCCTATAGGATGAATATATCAATGGGTTGCTCAAGTGTTTGTGAGAAAAACAAGGATTGAAATGGTGGAGGAAAACTCAAAGAAATCACTTCTAAACACTCTTGATAAAAACTCCCCTTTTGATTGAAAATATTTGCTCTTAATCAAGTGGAAGAAAACCTCTAAATAGTCTAGGAAAAACTGGTGAAAATTACTTGAAAAATCTTGTAGAAAACAGCCCCAAATGGCCCAATTTATAGAGCTAGAAAAACTAGCCGTTGGGAGCCAGATGGCCTGACGGTCAACCGCCCGGTCGACCGCCAACGGTCAGATTTCTGACCGTTGGGGCAGCGGTCGACCGGCCCGGTCGACCGAACCTCTAGAACAGAGAACAGACTCTCTGCCGGTCGACCGTCCCGGTCGACCGAGGATTTCCAGATAGCAAAGCTCTCTGGATGGTCGACCGTCCCGGTCGACTGGCCCTCCAGCCAAACTCGTGCACGTCGCGCGGTCGACCGGCCGGTCGACCGGCTGAAGCCAGTTCAGGGATTTTAGGGAAAGAAAAACTTGGTCATTTGGCTCAAATAAAATCTTATAAAATTATGAAAAATCTACAAAAATAGTTTTACCAATATACTTTGATAAACAAACATGCTTGCACAAAATCAAGGCATGTTATAAATAATTTGGACTATTTTTATAACTTGGACATTTTGGCTTAAAACAAAAACGGTATTTTCCAAACTGGCTTTTCCAAAACTTATTTTTCCAAAACTCCAAAATACAAAAACAAGATTTTCTAAACTCATTTGAAACATAGAGTGTATGGATATGATCCACTACACAAACATGGTGAAATATCTATGTTTTTGACATTAAGCTCTAAATATGGTTTTGGTTAAAACATAATACTTGAATACCAAAACCAAACCGGTATTTTTCAAAAAGAAAACTCTTTTGCATTTTTTCAAAATGAAAATTCTTTTATAGAAACTCATCTAATCAAGAGTGTGTGTGTATATAGATATACTTGAGCAATCCACCAACATTCTATCCTTTACTTTTTATCTAAAACAAAATCTTATAAAACAAACCTAGACACAGGTCTTCATCTTCTTGAAGTCTTCACTTGAAGTCTTCTCATCTTCTTGACTTGGTCCAAACACGATCCATAGTGCTAGACTCCTCTTGAGTACTTGATGTGGTCTTGATGCACAAGCTCTTGAATCAAACCGTGCTAGCTCTAAAACTTGACTTTAAATCCTTTGTTAAAGCTACATACCTACTAAGATCTTGATCATGAATCTGAGACTAAATAAACACAAGATCATTAGTACTATAACTACATAAGTTGATCATCATCAAAACTAGAGTGATGGGCTTTGGGCCAACAGTAGGTTGTACCCTATTTTTCCCATCATATGCTGTGTTGATCATGCATAATGGAAGAATTATGGGGTTCTGAGTCTGAACCTGAATCTATAGGCATAGATCATCGCAGTTAGGCCCTTCCGAATACTATCAGTGATTGCCTCTTTTTGGATAGAGGGATCACGAAGACTAATGCTTCCGCACACTTCACAGATATACTTGTCATGCTTTGTTTGTGCAAAGGCATGTGTAGAGGGCTGTTATCAATAGATTCACGCAATTTAACACTCATAGGATAATCAAAGATAACATTCTCATTAACCCACTCATCATCATCCCCAGAGGGATTATTACAATGAGGATTATTGAAATATGCTACAATTGGTTCTTTTGATGTTTATTAGCTTCCTGATATAGGAAAGCATTAGTAAAGTAATTTTTCACTCCTTTAAACAGTTATTTTTCAGTGAACACTGTTCGTACCATTGCATCATCTTTTACATACTTGAAGCATTGGTGCAGAGTAGAAGGAACGATCCAGTTAGCATGGATCTAAGGTCACCCTAGCAACAAGTTGTATGATGTGTCAGCATCAATGACATAACATGTCACTTCTAATTTCAGGTCTCCGATTCGACAACGGAGTCGAATATTTTTGAGTGGGTGACTACTTCCTGTATTAAAATCGTATATCATAGTAGTCATTGCAAATAGCCAATAAAATGGTATCCCAAGGAAGTAGAGAAGCCTTTTGGTAATAATACTGAGTGCAGACCCTGAATCAACCTATATCCTTTTGATACACGTCGAGCCGATGTACCCTGTATAGTACAAAAGTCGATCATATTTATTGTCCTTGAGGAGCATGTCCTCAGCTGTGAATGTTATAGCAGGTATCTTCGACTGTACATGATGACATTCAGAACACAAAGGTTGAGTATCATTTCCAGAGATTTCTAGCATATGTGTCAGAAATGATTGAATTAGCCAGTGTATCTCTGAGTGCTTCTCTTGTCTCTTCGAGAGGCGAAGCAGCTCGTGTACGGTGATACGAGCTGGAATATTAGCCAATTGGACCAATACTTCAAAGTGGAAAGGAATGTCAAGTCCCGAGCCTGAAGGTTTCTTCAAGACGCAGTCAAACTAGACTTCTTTCTACTTTTCTTTTCCTAACGTCGGGATTGAGGCTGGAACGGGTACTTTTACTCGCGTCGTTTGTTGTTTTGTCTTGTCAGTAGTTTTCTCGTACTATTTCAAATACGATTTTCCCGACGGAGTGCTCTCTGGCTGGGGTACATCAGCCTGTGCTGTGAAGGCATGCCTCTCATTTTAGAATCGCTAAGAGAAGTTATTGTCACATTGTCATCATCCGGTATGACAGAGACAATGTTGCAAGATCTCCCCTTTGACTTGAATTTCTTTGAATCCCACTGTTCGTCTTGGGCGAGGTCTGGGTGCACTCACATGATTTCCCTTATTTTCAATGTCAAGAGAACAAGACCTTTAATCTCTTGCTGTTTAACTGAAAGGTGATTTATCTCCCACCATGCTTTAGGGATTGGAAAAGATCCATCAAGGACTGTGACCTTTGGCATAGTGCCAAATTCAAGAGTCAACATATTTACAGACTTTCTTTTGTTCCGTATTTAGAGTTAGTACCCTGGCATCCACTAAAGCCTAAATTTTGTCCTTGAGGACAAAACTTTTATTAGTAGGATGATGAACCATCCTATGAAAAAGACAATAATTGAGATCGCTTATGCGTCCCACTTCATTAGGTTGTCAAGCCTCTGACAGCTTCAATTTATTCCTTTTTAGAGCAACTAGAATATTGTAACCACCTGCTCATCTTTGAAGGAGTACTGTTTTGGAGGGAACTTAAACTCCTGATTATTGTTGTCGCTCTTCTTGGTCTTCGGAGGGGCTTCTCATGACAACTCAACGGACATAGTCTCTTTTCCTTTGGCTTGGGAAGATTGTGCCATCTCGCTGTGCCATTTACTATTCATACCCCATTTGCCTTTAGGGGTAGTGGCTCAAACCTTTTAGCCTACTTCTCAGCTATTTCGGCTTGTTCAACTAGTTCTTTTCAGGTATGAGCCTTGACAGCTCCCATACGAATTTCCACCTGGTTTAGGAAGTTATGCCTACATGTCTGTGACAACATTGGCAATGGCATCCCTGCTGGACACATCAAGGATAAGTTTCTGAACCGTTCAATGTAATCGCAAATCAGTTCTCCTTTCTTCTGTACAATAGAGAGGAGTTTATCCATGGTCACCTCAGTATTATTCTCATAAAATAAGAGAGGAACTGAGTCTCTAAGTCGATCTAGGAATTGACAAAGCCTGGTGGAGGCTTCTGAACCAGTCGAAAGCTACTCCTTTGAGAGTACCGATAAAACAGTCTAGCCATAATAGCATCATTATCTATAACATTACCAGTCTGAGACCGGAAGTAATAGATATGCTAGTTCGGCGAGCTTTTACCATCATACGTATGTAACGTAGGTGGTTTAAATTTTGGAGGATAGGGTACTGAGTCCCATTCAAGTGGATAAGGACGAGTCATGCCTGCCATCTTCAACTTATCCCTCTGAGCTAGGGATGCAATCTGAGCCTAGATCCCTTTAAGAACTTCAGCATTGATGGCGAGTTTTCCTTATGTTTTTTCAGTCTTAGGTTGCTCATCATCATTATGCTTCTCCTCATTGTGATTGCTTCCGGCATCATTATCATTTTGGTTAATGACGAGTTGAGCGAGCATTTGTTGGATGTTGTCCAAGGCTTCTTGCTGGACCTTGGAGGTCTGCTCTTGAGCTTCTATTCGTTGGCAGAGGTCAACTGTTATCGGCCATATGGGCCGATACTCTGCCTGTTCGCACTGAGCTGACCATTATTGAAGAGGCATACCTACTAGCTTCTCCTTCATCGTCCGACCATTGGAATAAACTTCTCAATGGTTCAGGTGATATTACTCCAGTCAAGAGGATGGTTGCTCATAATTGGAGGGTATGGCCACCTTAGATCTGGTGCTTCAGAAAAAAGCTTCCTCTTCTACTAAGACTTGGCCTAAGCTAGGGATATATCTAGATCTGGAGAGCTGAACGAAGGGAAATTAACATCATGCCACCCTCGTCTGCTCCTGAGTGGTTCACGTCCCCTTCCTATCACATTGACAGATGCGAAGGGTAGATCTGGTAAGTTTCTGTGATGCTTGATAGGATCTTGAACTGATAGTCGGTAAAAACTGATGGTCGGACTGGAAGGTTGATGAGCACTGGTCCGAGTCGGCAATGGACTGAATGGACCGTTACCAATTGACATCCGACTTATTCACAACAAGAAAGAGAAGTATGGAGTAATTCTAACTTCCACTTGTTAGTTAAAAAATCTCTTAGATCAGTGTTATCCAAGTTTACACGACCTTGCTTGGATACTAGAAGAGATGGTTCAGGCTAAAGACCTCTAGCCTTGAAGCTTCTTTTTTTAAATGATTTGAGAATCACCTTATAAGGCACATTAACTTCGCTTGGCAAAGTTAGATGGGTAGCTCCGCCGTGGGGCATGAGTTTAGCGTTGGAAGATTTTGGGAGCGAAGTTATAGTAACTTCGTGTTTAGCACGCTGTGTTGCTTTGTTCTTTGTTTTGTCGCGAAAGCGGCTAGGACTAGAGAGTGCTTCAGTTCTAGCCTTGCGTCTGAGAACTTTGTTAGTACCCTTAGGTACCGGTACTGTAGCAGCCAGACCATCAGTAATTTCGCTCGAAGTTATGGTGACTTCGTTTTTAGCACGTTGTGGTGTTTTGCGCTTTGCCTTACTGCGAAGGTATTTAGCACTGCAGAGTACTTCAGTTCCAGCCTCGCGGCTGAGAACTTTGCTCGTAGGAGTGAGGTTAGCACTAGGGGCCAATGCTTCCAAACTGGGCGAAGACAACGGCATCTTGCCTTCCTCTTCGCGTGATAGATAGAGTTGTGTTGGAACTTCACCTGAAACTTCACGTGGAGCCTTCTGCTTCGCCCTCTACATCTACTTGGGAAGCAAAGTTTTAGGTTCGTAGGGAACCTGTTCAGTGTCATGCGAAGCACTTTTAGCCTCGGTTGAGGCAGAGAGGGGCTGGGAAGAGACTTGTCCAGTTGCTCGCCCGGCTAAGGCTGATTTTTGTTCTGTAACCACTGAAGCCTTGGCTACAGAAACCTTCCTGTGCTTCCACGCATGGAGCATTGGCTACACCCAGAGAGCAATTCTTTGAATTTTTCTTGGTCAAAGTGAATGACCAAGTTTTCAACAATGACGGCTTAAGACTCTGACCGTTGCATTGCGACATTATCTCCTTATTGCGAAAGAAGACTGATTTCCCTAATGGAGTCACCATCTTGTTTTCCATTGAAAATTGATTCGGGAAAATTTACAAAAAGAATCGAGGAACAAAATTACAAGTAATTCAAAGAGATTACAAATAGATCTTCTCTGAGATTTTTGGGGAAGTATGCTGGTAGGAATCTAATCAGTGCGCGATCACTTTATCTCTTTGACGATGCAATCGATTAGACGATCAAGCTGCCTCCAAATAGGATTCCCTTCTCGCTTGGTTCTAGGAATAGAATATTTGAAAGTAGGAGAATAAGAGAACACTCTCTAGAATTTCTGATTGAATTTCTCTTTTCTCTAGCCTGTTAATCCTCTCTTTTTCTTTTTATCCGTGCTTGTCTCTCCCTCTGCATGTCTGTTTGTCTATCCTTTGCTTAGCAAGGGACTATTTATAGCAAAAAAATGGGGTGTAACCACCCCCTTGAATTCAAGAAGGCTGAATCAGTCTTTAGCTTCACGCGAGGCTGCAAATTACCTTGCTGCGAAGCTTGTTGCGAGCTTCCAGTTAGGCTAGAAGGTTCGTGCGAATGCCCTCTTGCCGTTTTGGCTTAATTGTCTCCATTTAATGTGGGACGAAGTGGGCCGGTGTAATCGCCCACTTAAAGTGGCATTAATTCCACTAAATTAGTGGGTTCACCCATTAATCCCCCATGTGAAATGGTCAATTGATGACCTGGTATAGCTCGCTGCAGAGCTAAGTCATGCGAAGTTAGGCTTTAGCTTAGAACTTCAGTGAAATTACCTTCATTGCCCCCCGCGAAGGTAAGATTTAGTTTATACCCTCAGGCGAAGTTACCTTCAAGGCATGGTGCGAAGTTAAGATTCAGCTCAGCGAAGCTAGGGTAAAGCTTCTACTGCAAAGCTCCTAGATCAGCCTTTGGCGGGGCTAAATGGGGATCTTCGAGCGAAGCTAATGATTAGCTTCATAGGAAGCTATCAAAAAAGCTTTTGGTGAAGCTGTAACTTAGCTCTATTTAGAGCCATAGCAAGGCCAGAAGCTATCCCCTTGGGCTCATACAAGGCTAGGTGTTAAGCTAACTTAGCATCTCAGGCTTGCTTGGAGCACTTCAAAGACAACTTTGGCTTACTATCTGCTTCACTGGATCAGTAAAGTCCAAGTCATTGCCTTGTCCCTAGTCGTCAGCTTGTCTTCTACTTACCTTTTATAAATGTCAATAAGTTAGATGTTGTTCAGACCGGTTGAAGATAAATGTGAGAGTTTTATCTTTTAGAGAGTCAACAGCAAGCACACTAGCTTGCCAAGGTCGCACCTCTATACCGAGCTCCCACAAGAACTCGAAACAACACAAACCACAAGTTCGCCTCCTCAAATACAAGATGAACACTTGGTGATCTCAACACTTTGATCATGATTGAGATTAAATATAATGTTCAGATATGCTTAGTCTCAATGCGAATCCGCTGTAGCAAGGGCTTGAGCGGGTCGTGATCCTCAGGGAAGGATGCGATGCAAGCTTTTCGGCCGATTCCCTTGTATGCTTCAAGTAAGAAGAAAAAGATTAGATTTGTGATGAAAATATGAGATTAAAAACGTGGTTTTGCTAATCTTCTACCACAACCCTATTGCAAATTAAAGAGCTTGATCTTCATCTTAAGATTAATATGACTCACCCTAGGTTATTGCAATTATATCAAGCAAGAGAAATTAATACACGATTCTAACTAAGTTACATTACTCAAAAACCTAACTATGGTTCCTCCTAACATCTAGGTACAGCCTAATAGAAGACGAATCCCAACTTATGCTGTCCTAGTTCTTAAGTTGAAGTCATGAAAAGTCTTTTTATCATGTAGCTAGATTAAGAATTTTAAGTATTTTTTAATCTTCTAGAATTAGTTGCCTTTTAAACCTAGGGTTTCTAGTGATGTTCATTAATCGGATCAAGTTTTAATTGCTTCTAGGGTTGCTTCAAGAATCTCAGCAAACCACTAGGAGGATTAGTTCTTCATAAATTTTTATCTTTTCAATATTTATTTTTTTATTTTTATGAGAAAGATTGCAAAAGAAAGAAAAACGAAAACAAGAATAGATCGAAGATTAAACACGAGAGAGATGACAAAAGAAATCAAATAAAGTGCAGAAATTAAACAGAGAACAAAAGAGTGACCTTTTATTTCGATGAACTGCAGGTTACACAATCGTCTCCTTCTCCACAACGAGCATGAATAAAAATTACAACTTTCGCAGAAATTTAAAAATAGCTAAAGAAAACCCTAATTTGTCTCTGCATGCCCCTCCCTGTTGCGAATGCTCTGATATTTATAGTGCAGAATGTAGAGGAGTCCCGGATAGAAGTGTCAACAAAATTTGGTAGCCATCCTTATCAAGACTGCCGCGGATGCGCGGCTTTGCCGCGCCTCCGCGGCAGTTTCTTGGCTTCTGGCCACGCGCTTTGGCGCGTGGCCTCTCCTGGTCCGTCCATCTGGGCGCCTCCTTCTAGAATTGTGATCCTGGCCTTTTAATCTGGATTTTCGAGATAACTTGGTAATCAAGTTACTCTTAATCCAGATTTCTTCAAATCCTCTCTCCACGAAATTCCTCTTTATCTTGGCTTTTTATCCTTATCCCGCAGGTGTTTAGGGTTTGATAGAAGTCTATCCAACCCTAATTTCTGATATTTGCAACTGTTAGCCCTTGTATTTGCATTTTGAATCTTTGTATTTGCGCTTCTTCACCTGGGCTTCAAACATGGGCTTGGATCTGGGCTTTTGGGCTCTTTTAGCTTTATTCTTTATTAAATTGATAATTTGAGGCCTGCACATATTAAATAAAGAAATATTAATAATTGTGCATTATAATATGAATAAATGTGCAAATGCGATGGTATATATGATGTCAATTATGCATTTTTCACTACCTATCACACCCCCACACTTATCTTTTGCTCGTCCTCGAGTAAAAATAAAAAAGAAAGAGAAAAATCTAATCTAGCTAACTCACTTTCGTAGGAATCACGGTTGCACTTAGCATGTGCAACAAGCCGTTAAACCCCTAGGTTACCCTAGAGGACGAGTGTTGTCTCGTGAGGGTTTTCAGCGGATTACACCCACAAAATCCATAAAAAGGAAAATATTTGAATTATATTTGAAGAGACTAAGTAGTCTATAAGTTTTAGGATTATCATTTTTATTCATTCTTCAAACCTGGTCTTTATAAAGTTAATTGTTATTCATTTTAGGTAAGGATTAAAATTGAATTTCTAATATAGTCTTTTTCGTTACCAAAAGTCATACGCACCCTTGTGAATCTAGGAATTCCTTAACTTGGACTTCATGCCTCTTTATTATTTTTATAACATCATCTAATTTTCTTTCGTGTAAGTATCAAGGCTTCTTGAGGCCCTCATACCTAACTAATTGACTATTAGATGTGTTAATATATATATATTTTTTTTATTTTTTTGGCATGTATAACTCATCTAATTTTCTTTCGTATAAGTATCAAGGCTTCTTGAGGCCCTCATACCTAACTAATTGATTATTAGATGTGTTAATACATATATTATATTTCTTAGTTTTCTTAGGCTTTCTAATCCACCCATGTAACGAACTTAAAGTCGATGACTCCCAAACCGGTTGGCTTTAGGGCACCAGGTGAGAAAACACCCCGCGGACTCAAATTCGAGTGAACTAGGCCCCAAAACTAAGGACTTTATTTTATTTACTCACCTTTAGGCATGAATACTTATGCTTCTTGAGGCACATGTATCAGCTTAATTGGTGATTTTTTTTTTTTTTTTTCTTTTTTTTTTTTTTTATAAGGCACAAGGTCTTTGTCTTAGAATCCTAGATATGCATTTGGTATGCACATTTCATTAAGGTAAAAATCAAGACTAATTATTTATTCAATTTCTCTCCTATACCTAAAATTTAACAATTTATTTATTTTGACCAAGTTTTTAGAAATCCTAATCATGATTTTCCTAATCCTTAAAACTAACTTAGATTTCTTTCAAAAAATAAGTCAAAATATTCCTTTTTATAACATTTTTTTTTTTAATTTTTATTAGCAATTTTTTTTTTTTTTTTAAAATGTTAGAACAAATAAAGAGAAAAAATAATATTTTTTTTTTTTAATCTTTTCTATGTTAGTAAACCCTCCCCCACACTTATCTCATGCATTGTCCTCAATGTATGAAATGCATGAATGCATGAAGAAAAATGTAAAGAGAGACAAAGAATAATAGTATACCATAATATGTACAACACATGTATCACTCTCACCTAGAGCTGCTTAGGATTCATCCCTCTAGCTCGTTTCCCATCATTCCAATGGGTTCTCTTTATAAGGCACAATGGGGAGACCAACATTTTTGTTTTAACTTTCTCTCCCCCAGTTTCATCTTCTTTAGGCTCTTCCTCATCATATGTCCACCTCCATTATTCAAAAATTCATCACACCTTTCAGTTGGAACTTCCTTGCCGAGAAATTCTAGCTCAGTTCCGTACATCTCCTCAAAACTTAAATCAACACTTTTCCCTGGAAGTGAATAATTAACCAACATCTCCTTAATCGGTGTATCTAAACATAGGAGTTCTTCTTCAAAGAGACTTTCGAAAGTTAAGTCAATTGGAGTTTCTTGAACTATATTCTCATGCGATATTTCAGTGCTTGGCTCTTTGAAGATACTTAGATCAAATCTTCGTTTTTTAAATGGAACTTTAAAATTATAATCCTCAACATGTGTCATCTTATCACTAAAATCGCACTTATCCTCAAATAACTTGTCAAGAAATAGAGACTCATTTTCACTTTCTTTTTCACAAATGTTCTCGATGAAGTTCACCTCAAATGTTTGGTCTTTAATCTTACGAGATTGGTTTTCCAGGTTGAAGACATTGACCTCTTTAGTCATGTTTCCAAAAGTCAACCTCATGGATCCATTCCTACAATTTATGATCGCATTTGCAGTTGCAAGGAACGAACGCCCTAGGATAACGGGAGTTTGAGACCGAAGAGTGGATACAGGTTCGGTCTCCAGAACAACAAAATCTACTGGGTAGATAAACTCCCCAACTTGGACGAGCACATCGGTAATTTCTCCTTTGGGAATTTTTATGGATCGGTCAGCCAATTGGATTGTAACCTTAGTCGGACTAAGTTCGCCCAACCCAAGTTGTTGGTAAACTGAGAAGGGGAGTAAGTTGATACTTGCTCCCAAATCAAGAAGTGCATGCTTAATTGCAGTTTGACCTATTGTGCAAGAGATGGTGGGGCAACCAGGGTCCTTATACTTGACAGGGATCTGGTTAGACAATAGCTCACTAATGTTAGTGGCTAGAAAAACCTTCTTGGGCACATTAGTCTTTCTCTTCTTTGTGCACATGTCCTTAATAAACTTGGCATACTTAGGGACTTGTTGAATTGCATCAAGAAGAGGTATATTGATCTTGACTTGATTAAAAATCTCTCGTACCTTATCCATTTGTGCACATTGCTTATCTTTAAGCCTATTTGGGTAGGGTGCGATGGGCTTGTGCATATTTCGGCTGACTTGTCTTTTTTCGTGTTGTTGGCATTAAGTTGGGATGGAGTGGGATCAGGCAAGCTGAATGCTTGTTTAGAACTTGAATGTGTTGATACTTGGTTATCAACTTGTTTCCCGACCGCAATGTATGAATCGCATTGCACTGACTCATATGATTCTCTTCAGCCAAGTGAGCTTGACTAGAGTTCCTAGGGTTTGGGAATGGTTGACTAGGTAGAGTACCCTTTTGCCTTTCTTGCTGATTCATTTGCATCTCTATCCTAGTCAAGACTTGAGCCAGCGTGTCATTGCTTTTAACGATAGTGTCCACCTTTCTTTCCAGATTGGAGAGCCTTGTTTCCATTTGTGAATATTGGAAAGAGGGTGGAGGATTTTGATAGGGCGGATTTTGGAAATTGTTGGAGAATTGGGCCTAGTTTGATCATTGTTACTTTGGCCCCATGACAAATTGGGATGGTTTCTCCAACCGGGATTGTAGGTGGGCGAATATGGATTGTTGGCGGGCAGATTGTTGGCGGGCCTTGTGAAGGCCGCACTCGTGTGTTCGGGCAGACTTTGGTGCGCGATGAAGACAGGACATTCCTCGAACACATGGTTCCTATCTTGACAATAAGTACAGCCCGCCGAAGATGTGGGCTGACTTGGTTCACAGAGACTGGCTCCTTAGTTTCAAGAGCCTCTAGTCTACGCATAACAGCAGCTAACTTAGCATCTTGTGCTATGTTGGCCTCAATGGAATGAATACCTCCTTTTGAAGAAGTGGGGTCATTAGTCCTAGATTTCTCAGGAGTAGGGTCCCACTGGATGGCTTTTTCAGCTAAGTCCTCAAACAATGACCATCCTTCATTTTCATTCTTTTCCAGAAATCCTCCTTGACACATGGATTCTAACAATGTCTTAGTAGAATAATCTAATCCATCATATATGACTTGGCAAAGTCGCCATTTCTCTACCCCATGATGGGGACATTGGGCAAGGAGGTCCTTAAACCGCTCGAAGTATTTCCAAAAAGGCTCATTGGCTGTTTGCTTAAACTGTAGGATATTCTTCCTAATCAGTGCAGTCTTGTGAACAGGATAAAATTTCTTCAAGAAGGCCTTGACGAAACTGTCCCAAGTGTCTATAGAACCAACCTCTAGACTGTAGAGCCATTTCTTTGCTAAATCTTTCAAAGCAAAGGGGACAAACCTAAGCTTAATGGCATCTTTTCCCAACTTAGGCATATTTATCATTAAACATACTTCCTCAAATTCCCTTATGAAGAAGTATGCATCCTCTGATTCAAGTCCATGAAACTTAGGAAGGGTGTTGATATATTGTGGCTTAAGCTCAAATGGGTCAACACCTTCATTACTCAGCTTGATGCAAGAAGGAATAGAGGTTCTAAGGGGATAGAACCTATCTTGGAGAGATGGCGGTTGAGCCATGAGAGAGTCGGGCTTGAGCTCGGGTGGTGAACTAGTTCTAGTTAGCCTGAATGTAAGTGGGTCTCTTGACCAAGCGGGCATGCACAGTCAGCAAACAAGTTCACCCAATCAATCAAAAAGAAAAAGAAAAACAAACAAAAATCCTATTCTAGGGTTATCCTTGACCTAGACGACTCCTAACTTTAGACTGTCCTTAGGAGGTCTATTGTCGACGTTAACCACGAGCTAATCGGCCAGTTCAGGGCAAGACCGGTGGGAGGGTTTTCGTCAGAGACGTTCCTTAATTAAATAACCACCGTTCTTCGGGCTTTCGGCCCTCAATCCCTTCGCTAGACACCGATTTGGCAAGGGTTAATTTCGAACAACTTTCCTTCTTCGGTCAATCTCCTATGAGTCCGAGTTACCTTAGGGCCAACGTCTAGTCAAGTTTTAATTAGGGTTAGGGTTGTGAGTGTGACTGGTATGATTTGTGGGCCAAGGAAGGGTGATGAAAACCCCACCTTATCTTTGTTATGGGTTATGCCCTTAAAATGGATTAGTGTACGTGTAAAGCGGTAGAAAAGTAATCACTCAAGAAAGCGGTAAACAAACAAGAGTGCTTCCTAATCTATATGCTATGCAAACGTACCTTGTCGCCAGCACTCTTCAACAGAATAAAAGAATTAAAATAGACACGTGCCCTAAAATGCAAGAGTCTAAAAATATTTTTTTTATTTTTTTCAACAAATAGGTTAATGTTAATTATTAACAGTTGCAGAGTGATCACAGAGAGGAAATAACACAGCAGAAAATATTTTTTGCACTGCAGAGCAACCTGCAGAAAAATGAATTAGTAGTGAGCTACAAGTGCCGCGGATTCGCGGCTTTTGCCGTGGATTCGCGGCAAACTTGTAGGTCCAAGTGCTCTGCCTTCGAGGGCAGAGGCACTGGATAGCAATATGTGTCTTCTACTGCTCTGTTTCTGCTTTTTGTTCTCTGTACCTGCAACAGAAAAGAAAGAATGATTAAACAAAGAAATCGTGCCGTTCCTTCCCCGGCAACGGCGCCAAAAATTTGATTGAGATTAAATATAATGTTCAGATATGCTTAGTCTCAATGCGAATCCGCTGTAGCAAGGGCTTGAGCGGGTCGTGATCCTCAGGGAAGGATGCGATGCAAGCTTTTCGGCCGATTCCCTTGTATGCTTCAAGTAAGAAGAAAAAGATTAGATTTGTGATGAAAATATGAGATTAAAACGTGGTTTTGCTAATCTTCTACCACAACCCCATTGCAAATTAAAGAGCTTGATCTTCATCTTAAGATTAATATGACTCACCCTAGGTTATTGCAATTATATCAAGCAAGAGAAATTAATACACGATTCTAACTAAGTTACATTACTCAAAAACCTAACTATGGTTCCTCCTAACATCTAGGTACAGCCTAATAGAAGACGAATCCCAACTTATGCTGTCCTAGTTCTTAAGTTGAAGTCATGAAAAGTCTTTTTATCATGTAGCCTAGATTAAGAATTTTAAGTATTTTTTAATCTTCTAGAATTAGTTGCCTTTTAAACCTAGGGTTTCTAGTGATGTTCATTAATCGGATCAATTTTTAATTGCTTCTAGGGTGCTTCAAGAATCTCAGCAAACCACTAGGAGGATTAGTTCTTCATAATTATTTTTATCTTTTCAATATTTATTTTTTTATTTTTATGAGAAAGATTGCAAAGAAAGAAAAACGAAAACAAGAATAGATCGAAGATTAAAACACGAGAGAGATGACAAAAGAAATCAAATAAAGTGCAGAAATTAAACAGAGAACAAAAGAGTGACCTTTTATTTCGATGAACTGCAGGTTACACAATCGTCTCCTTCTCCACAACGAGCATGAATAAAAATTACAACTTTCGCAGAAATTTAAAAATAGCTAAAAAACCCTAATTTGTCTCTGCATGCCCCTCCCTGTTGCGAATGCTCTGATATTTATAGTGCAGAATGTAGAGGAGTCCCGGATAGAAGTGTCAACAAAATTTGGTAGCCATCCTTATCAAGACTGCCGCGGATGCGCGGCTTTTGCCGCGCCTCCGCGGCAGTTTCTTGGCTTCTGCCACGCGCTTTGGCGCGTGGCCTCTCCTGGTCCGTCCATCTGGGCGCCTCCTTCTAGAATTGTGATCCTGGCCTTTTAATCTGGATTTTCGAGATAACTTGGTAATCAAGTTACTCTTAATCCAGATTTCTTCAAATCCTCTCTCCACGAAAATTCCTCTTTATCTTGGCTTTTTATCCTTATCCCGCAGGTGTTTAGGGTTTGATAGAAGTCTATCCAACCCTAATTTCTGATATTTGCAACTGTTAGCCCTTGTATTTGCATTTTGAATCTTTGTATTTGCGCTTCTTCACCTGGGCTTCAAACATGGGCTTGGATCTGGGCTTTTGGGCTCTTTTAGCTTTATTCTTTATTAAATTGATAATTTGAGGCCTGCACATATTAAATAAAGAAATATTAATAATTGTGCATTATAATATGAATAAATGTGCAAATGCGATGGTATATATGATGTCAATTATGCATTTTTCACTACCTATCAGATCACCACAAACACTCTTACAACAAGGCTCCTATAGGATATGGCAATGGAAAGCTCAACTTTTGTGAGAAAAACTAAGATAGATTTGTGGAGAAAAAACTCAAGAAATCCTTTTGAAAAACACAAGAGAATCACTCTTGTAAACACTTTGTATATAGATATAATAGCTCTAAAACTTGTTGAAAAATCTCTAAGATAGGTAGGAAAAACTAGATCAAAAACTCTCTTCAAATCTTGTAGAAAACAGCCCAAAATAGCCCCATTATATAGACTCCTAAAAACTAGCCGTTGGAGTCAAACTGCATGTCAAAATGACCTGTCGGTCCACGGGCGATTGACCGGCCAACGGTCAAATTTCTGACTGTTGGGGCCGCTGGTCGACGGGGCGGTCGACCGTGTCCTGGGCTTGACCTGCCGGTTGACCGCCTGATCGACCGGGGCCAGATCCAGAGAGCAAAGCTCTCTGGACGGTAAGTCGACCGGCCCACAAGCCAAATGGTCGTGCACGTTCTGTGCACATCGATTGACCGCCCAGTCGACCGACTTCTGTCTCGGTCGACCGGTTGGTCAACGACCAGAAGGCCTGGTATGGCAATATAGGGATTAAAACTGGTTATAAATTTTAATAAAATCCCATAAAATCACTAAAAATCTACAAAAATAAGTTCATTGAAATACTTTTAAGTACAAATATGTGTGATAAAAAATCAACACATATACTGTTCGAAGGCCCATCACTCTAGTTTTGATGATAATAACTTATGTAGTTATAATACTAATGATCTTGTGTTTAATTAGTATTAAATATTTGATCAAGATCTTAGTTGGTGTTTAACTTCAACAAAGGATTTAAAGTCAAAGTTTTAGAGCTAGCACGCATTGATTCAAGAGCTTGCACATTAAGATTACATCAAGTACTCAAGAGAAGTCTAACTCATTGAATCAAGGTTTGGACCAAGTCAAGAAGGAGAAGAAGACCTTCAAGAGAAGATTTTCAAGAAGACTGTGTCATGTTTGTAAGTGTCAAGATTTATTTTTAGATAACATGTAAAAGATAGATTAGTTGATGGATTTCTCAAGTTCATTTACACTTACACACAAGATTTATTGTTTTAAAAAATACCAGTTTAGTTTTTAAGCTTCAAAATCTACATATTTTTATCAAAACTTATTTTAGAGATAATTGTCAAAAACATAGATATTTCATCATATATGTGTAGTGGATCATATCCACACACACTAAGCTTCTCAAAGTGTTTAGAATATCTTATTTTTATATTTGAAAAAGTTTTGAAAAAATCATTTTTGAAAAATACAGGTTTTTGTTTAAGGGAAAATTTCTATATTACAAAAATAGTTCAAAATGTTTGTAATAAGTTTTAATTTTTAATCAAACATGTTTGTATATCAAACTATATCAATGAACTTATTTTTGTAGAATTTATGAGAATTATGGGATTTTATTGAAGGTAAAAAGACCAAGTTTTGAATCCTAAAACCTTTTTCTGGCCTTCTGCCGATCGACCGCACTGTCGACCGAGCCAGAGGTCGGTCGACTGGGCGGTCGACCGACGTACACAAACGTGCACGGCTTTGTTTGGCTGGAGGGCCGGTCGACCGACCCGGTCGACCACCAGAGAGCTCTGCTCTCTGGATCTAGCCCCGATCGACCGGGCGGTCGACCGGCAGAGAGCTCCTGCTCTCTGTATCCAGGCCTCAGTCGACCGGCCGGTCGACCGAGGGCACAATGGTCAGAAGTCTGACCGTTGGCCGATCGACCTACAGCAGCATCAGCTGCTAAGTTGGCCTCTAACTGTCATATTTTAGGAGCCTATAAATTGGACTTCCCTTGGACTTTTTTCCATAAGATTTCAAGTGGGTTTCAAGCTAGTTTTTCATACACTTCTAAGTGTTTATCTCCACTTGTTTTAAATCCAAATACTTCCATAAAAAAAGGAGAGTTTTTCAAGAGTGTTTGAAAAAGAGATTTCTTGAGTTTTTTTATCACCAATACTTGAGCTTTCCACTGCTATATCCATCCTATAGGAGAGTTGTTGTGAGAGTGTTTTTAAGTGATCAAAGTGTTCATCTTGTATTTGAGGAGGCGGACTTGCCGGTTCGCGTTATTTCGAGTTCTAGTGAGAGCTCAGTGTAGAGATGCGGTCTCGGTAAGCTAGTGTGCTTGCGGTGTGTTGTTCTTGAGGGTACAAGAGTGGAACTAGTGAGTCCAAGGAGTTCTAATGTGAACTCGTTGTAGGTGTTGCGGCACCGAGTGATCCGGTGGAATCGTTTATAGTGAAAATCCTTCATAGTGTTGAAGGTGGGGATATAGGCAAGGGTGCTCGAACCTCGAAACAAATCTCCCATGTTTGCGATTATTCTCTCTATCTCTCACTTGTATTTATATCTTGCATGCTCTTATTGTTCATATTCATTATATGCTTGATATACTTGTGCCTATATTGATATATGCTGGGGATTGTTTGATCACACTTGTATTCAGCCAAGAGAGCCATAACGGCACCTTAACTCTTATCTAGAGGAATTTTGAGGAGATAGTTCAGAGGCCTTCACTGGGAATTCAGCTACACTCTTGTGTTATACCTTGTGTGTTTAGCATATTAATTTTTCAGTTTGCTTAAATAGTTTTAATTCCGCATTAATTCATTAGAATAGCTAGTCACCTATTCACCCCCTCTAGGTGATTTCAATTACAAACTTTTTGAACCATTTTTGTGATATAAAAATTTTGCCTTAAACAAAAATCTGTATTTTTTAAAATCAATCTCCAATTTGAAAAACGATTTTTTCAGAACTTCTCCAAATACAAAAATAAGATATTTTAAACACTTTTGAAGCTTAGTGTGTATAGATATGATCCAATACACATAAAAGATGAAATATCTATGTTTTTGACAATAAGCTCTAAAATATGTTTTGATAAATACAAACTTAAACATATGATATAGAATCGTCAAATAAGTTTTCTAAACATTTGAACCAACAATGTGCATGGATGAATCCCAAAACACATATAAATCATATAAACTTGTTTTGATGAAATCTAATCATGAGACATAAGGTTGTATACTATGAAGCTCAAAACAAAACGTTGTTTTCAAAAATTATAACTATTTTATGAAAACACATAAATTTTATGTGTGTATATGAACTTGAGCAATCCACAACTAATCTATCCTTTATATTTATCTAAAAAAATAAATCTTGACACTTACAAACATGACACAAGTCTTCTTGAAAATCTTCTCTTGAAAATCTTCTTCTCCTTCATGACTTGGTCTAAACCTTGATTCAATGAGTTAGACTTCTCTTGAGTACTTATGCCATCTTGATGAGCGAGCTCTTGAATCAACACGTGCTAGCTTCAAAACTTGACTTCAAATCTTTTATTGAAGCTAAACACTAACAAGATTTTGATCAAATATCTGAAACTATATAAACACAAGATCATTAGTACTATAACTACATGAGTTAATCATCATCAAAACTAGAGTGATGGGCCTTTGGGCCAACAATCTCCCCCTTTTTGATGATGACAAAACTCATGGACTTATATATGCATGGATTAAAGATAAGCTTCATAAAAGCTCCCCCTTAACTCATACAAAGCAGTAAACAATAAGAATATTCAATAAAGTGCATAAACTAAACAAACATCTATGCATAAACAAAGATATAAACATGCATATATAAATTCTCAAAATTCTTCTTCACTTTTTGTCAATTTATCAACAAAAGGGGTAAGTATAATCAAACAATAAGGATGCATATGCGATATACATTCATGAAGAGGAGAGACGTAAAGTTAGCTCCCCCTGCATACATACATTACATGGAGAAGGGATGAGTAGACCCTAACCCACATAAAGCATAATATATAATGTATAAAAGGAGATGTTAAGCTCCCCCTACACACGTGTATCATGTAAAGAAGAGAGGTCAAGCTCCTTAATGTGAGATACACTTAACATGAATCTATACATAGAAGAGATGTTAAGCTCTCCTTGCATATAAGCAATACATATTAACAAATTTTAAAACACAATTTTGATAATACTTAAAATAATATTTTGAAATTTCTTAAGTCAACAAAACAAATTTTGATACCAATGAAATCAAATTGTAGTTCACAAAACAAAAGATGGTACCACTTAAAAAAATTTTGAGATACCCATAGTAGATTTTGATACCAATTGAAAGTGAAATATGAAGTACATTTCGATATCAAATAAACACCAATTGAAATACCAATTGAAATCAATGTATAAGCTTGTATAAAAACGAATTAACATTTGAAATAAACTCAAGCTTAACATAAACATAATTTGTACTTTAAAATGTAAAGATATTGTAAAACAAGCACAATCAAATCATATATATGTATACATGGAAATGAAAATACCAATTGAAATTGATACTAATTGAATTTGAAGCATACACATATAAGAAACAAATATGAGTATACAAATATAAAATTTCTTGAAGATCAAGTATATAACTCATACCTACCATCCTATTCATGCACATGATAAAAGATAGTCATTAAGACATACAAGGTATGGTCTCCCAGCCATTCGCCCTTAAAGGGTAGAAGTTTTCAAAAAATAGGATTTGAAAATAGTTGTAGATTAAAAACACTACAAAATGAAGAATAAATAACTAGTTTAAAGTATTTTTTTTGAGAAACTAGTTAAAAATCCTTCAAATATGAAAACAAATCATATATATCCTATAAAGCATGCTAAATACACAAGAGTTGACACTCAAAATCTATAAAGCTCATAAATGCTCATGAAAATAAGGTCATAAGTAAACAAAAATAATACTAGTACACAAGAATTATGTGAATAGCATATTCATGAAAATAAACAATAAAACTCAAAACATCAAAACATATAAAAATCATAAATTTTATTTTTCATCAAAAATAAACAAACTTCAAGGTATATGTATGTTCCATCAAAACTAAAACTATACATACATATCCAAACACAAATGAGTACATAATAGAATTTGCATGAAGGCAAGTAACTCAAAAGTGTACATGTATATTTATTAGTTTTAGATAAAAATAACATATACATGAAGCAAAATATGTACAAAAATAGAGAAAATAAGCATAAATGAAAGAATCATCAAAACTAGGTTATACATGTAATGAGTACAAATGAGCAATGAAGTACAAACATATAATAATTAAGTGTAGCTCACTACTTATACTAGTATAGACACAAGTTTTAATGAAAACTACATCTAAATAAGTATTCACTGCATGAAGTATAAAATCAAAACATGCTAAAAACATTTATATAAAAGCATGTAAACTAAAATAGGAGTTTAGAGATAGTTACCAAACCATATGTGTTTTCCATTATGTTTGCAAAGGGGAAAAACTTACAAAAAAAAAAGGTTTGAGGAGCTAAATTACAAGTATTCTTAAAAAGATTACAAGTAGATCCCCTCAGAGATTCTGGAGAAGTGTGCCGATAGGAGTCTGGTCAGCGCGCGACCACTTTGTCCCTTTGACGATGCGAGCGATGAGATTCCCTTCTCGCCTGGTTCGGGGAATCAGAGAACAGAAGGTTGGTAGAACCCTCTTGCTGCTTCTCAAAATCGCCTTCAATAAGGAATTCCTTCTCGCCTGGTTCCGGAGATTCCTTGAGAAGAAGGACGATGTTAGGGTATCAACACCCTGGTTAGAGAAAGCAATTCTCTAAAAGGTCTCTGAATTCGAGAGCGCACGGTGCGTTATGAAGAAGCCTCTGCTTGTGGAGTCCTCCCGTTTGCATGTGTGTGTGTCTCCTTGTACCCCTGGCGGGCTATTATAGGGAGAGCAAGGGTATAATCGTCCCTTGAAAATATGGAAACAGATTGAATCGAATCTGTTTAAAATCTGGAAAGTAGCCTTGCTGCGAGGCTAGGATCAGCTTCTGCGAAGCTAGAATTGGCAGGTCGGTTAATCTTCTTGATCTGTTTTGATCCTTTCCATATCGTTGGAGGATTTCCCCTGATCTTCTCACTCGTTTTAGAAGAGTCAAGAGATTGTGGCAATCAACTGCCAAATTTGATCTCTGATTTGATCTTAATTAGATTTGATCTGATTGGATCCGATCTCATCCGGGGATTTGATTGGTCAAAGGTTGACCATAGCAGACCAATAGCGGAGCTAGAAGTCCTCTGTGGCGAAGTTGCAAGTTAGCTTCCGTCGAGGCTTTGAAATGGCTTCAAGGCGAAGTCGGGTGATATTAGCCTCTCAAGCGAGGCTATCCCTTGGGCTCATGCGATGCTAAATGTTAGCATCTTTAGACCTGCTGAGGTCTGTTTAGAAACAATCCGGGTTCACAGTCTGCTTGCTGGATCAGTGGAGTCCAAGTTGCTTCCCTGTCCCTCGGAGATGGGTGAAAACTGGTCTTCAGCTCGTCTGTCACTTGTCTTTTGTAAATGTCAACAAGTTTAGACATTGTTCGGACCAATAAGAATCTTGTCTTTTTTAAGTGTCAACAAGACCCCCTTCAAAGTTTTCAGAAGTCTGCAATGGCTCAGACTTTGAAATACTTTGAATTGCTTTGATCGGTGGTGTGTGGAGTATGAACGTCGCCATGATGGTTGAGTTCAGCTTCGCTTTGAATCCTACTTTGGGATGTAGATTCGCCGAGGAATCATGTAAACTCGTGTCTGGGTAGCTTCGCAGCTAGGTAGGTTCGCTCTGGAACATCTGTCGCTTTTCCGAGGCCAACTGCCGTGGGCCAGTTACGAGGAGGATTACTCCTTTCTTCGTGCTGATCGAGGGAGATATTCTCCGATTTGCACGTTTTCAAGGGAAGATATTCCCTTTCTTCAAGGCGCAATAAGTGCCTTTATGAGGGAGACGTTTCTCCCTTCGCAGGGTTCCAAGGGAAACCGTCCCTGTTCTCAAGGCGCAGTAAATGCCTTAAATGCGCTCGTGCTTTCACGCTTGAGGCAGGAGCGCTCAGGCCATGGGGCCTATAAATAGGGCACTTGGGGTCCTCTGAAGAGAAGTGCTTTGCCTCTCTTCTCTTCTCTTGGTTTAGAAAGAGATACTCAGATCTCTGAATTAGTGGGAATGCCCACTCTGGTCATTATCCGGCCAAGGACCGGTAAATCTTGATCGTTCAACGACTTCACCGATTTTGGGGAATTCATCTTCCTCAATTTAGCTTTAGCAGCTGCTTCAGGGATTAGCTTCCCTTGTTCTCTATTTAACTAATCTGCAGAGAAAGATTTTAGCATAGCTTCCCAGTGAAGCTATCATTCTGACTTGATCACAGAAGGATCATTGCATGTAAGTCCACTGCGCAGGCAGAACTTGGGACTTGGTCTCTTCAAGAGTTGAGCCAGTCTTGCCATATAGGCGGAGCTAAGGCTGTATCCCACGGGGTCAGTTTGGTTAGCCATATAGGCGAGGCTTGGACTTGGCATCTGCTGAGCCAGCCCATCAGTGCTGTGCAGGCGAGGCTTATCCTCTACTTTACTGAAACTGGATCGCTTTGATCCAAAAGATCCTGATTTGCAGTTTTTTTTCTATGCTTAACTACTAATCTGTTCTGATTTGCCTTGCAGTGGGCTATGCTCGCCGATCTTGCATCTTGATGAAAGAGACCGAAAAGTTGCCTTATGCTTCCCCAGTTGAAGCTTTATTTTTAAGCAGGAGGAACAACTTGGGGCGACGGGTGCGTGTCCCAGAGGCTGTTGGCAGCCTTTTATCCGAGATGATTCGTTCTGAGGTGAGGCTGGTAGCCGCTTTGTCGGAGATGATCCGCTTCGAGATAGTGGGCGTTGCCTGTGGGATCGCCGGCCTTATTGCCAACTTTCAACTTTGGTGGCCTTTAGGGGCGATTCACTTCGGGAAAGCGGGCCTCACACCCGTTAGATCACTGGTATCACTGCCGATTCCCATTATACGTGATCTATCGTGTTGGCGGCGATAGGTTTTTATTGCCAGGCTTCAACAAAAATGGCCTGGCAAGATCTGCCTTTTTTGTGGAGAATAATGACCGTGTCCTTGCGGCACCACTGATTACAGCCTTATGCAGGAGGAAGGCCTTCTTTGTCCAGTCGGTTTGACTTAGAAGCAGGTAAAACTACTTGTATGCTTTTTGCGCAAATGACCCTGTCGAGCCACTGAATGTGTTGTATGAAACACAGCCTTGATGTAATATCAATGTACCCTTCCTTTTTAAATCAATGAAAGTTCATTTCTTGATTATCTGATCTTTGCATGCTTTCATTGAAAGTTTGGCCGTAGCAGGGCTAAACTGTATGCGGAGTTAAGGACATGGTCCTTTCTTTTTGCGAAACTGGCACGTCCCGTGAACAGCACCTTTTTTTAAGGGGCTAAGATAAGCCTCTCGGCGAAGTCCTTGAAGGATTGTGCGAAGTCCGCACTTTGCTCTGGTGCGAAGTTGACCCTTAGTGGAGTTGAACCAGCGCTTTCTCGGGAAGGCGCTTTGGGCGGCGTTTCGAATTAATTCGAAACGACGGCGTACGCCCTTTTCAAGGCCTCGTTTCAGGCGTTGATTGGCCTATAAAAGCCCGATCGGGCTGAGCAGGAAAAGATCTCCTTTTTTCAGAGAGATTTCTTGACTTTCCCTCTTCCTCTTCCTTCTTCGTTCAGAGAACTTTGAGAACTCTTGCAGCTCTTCAATGGCGCCTAAAAGACGAGCGGGAAAAGAAGTGGCGACTTCTGCAGCGGAGGGCCCTCCTCCTCCGGTCGTCGAGCGACCAGTCACCGGTAAGGGATTTTCTTATCTGATTAGAGACTGTGGTCTCTTTCCTTTGGAACCGACATTTGGCTATTAGGACGATCGAATATGATCTGTCCTCATTAGGGAACTTGTTTCCCTGAACTTCCCTATTCTCCTTGCACAAGGGAATTAAGAACCGAACAGTTCTTCCTTAGGCTTCCGTATGAAGCCATTACTCGGGCAGTCTCCATCCTATTGAGGAACAGGATATAGGTCTGTTCCTTCAGTCATGGCCATGAAGGGTGACTTTTGACCATGATGCCCTCTTGGTGATGTCAGCCCTTAGGGCTATACCACTTCCTGCTTAAGCGAAGTTGGTATTTTGGACATTCTCTGCAAAAATGTAGTTTTATCCGCGAGATCAAGCTTCATCGAAGCTATCGCCTTGCTGGCCTTGCTCGCTGAGCGAGGCTATGCCTTAGTGGATTTTTTATGCCTTCGTATCCACTTGATTGTTGAACTAATCATAGTTCATTTCTGTCTTTGCAGCGCATTACACTCCCGGTCTCCTGAACAGTCTGTTTGGGCTAACCAGTCGAGCAGATGGTAATCTCAGCCTGCAATTCCATGGACAGGCTTCTTTGTTCAGTGAGCGGAGCTCTCTCGTCCGAGATACACTCATCCAAGGCGGTCATCCGCAGACCACGCGGAGTATCTTGACCACGGCCCCTCTTGAGGATGTTGATCATCGGACTTACAGAAAGCCCGACTTTATGTTCGGGGATGCCGCATCCGATCCCGATCGCCAGTTGCAGGCAGGCGAAGGACAATGGATCTTTCAACGGGACGGCGAGAAGTTTTACCTTCCGTCCACTAAGCGGCACTTTCCCTTATCTTCTTTTGTGAATGTGACTCAGGCTTGGAAGATGGCGTGGGGCGTGAGCCGAAGCGTCAAATCCGTCCATGTTGGGAGATTGACCTTTCAGTCCGGTTATTCGAGGGCGGGCCCTCCCCACAGCATAATGGGGCTATACCCTGGGAAGGTATCGCGGGAACTTCCAGTGGGAGAGAACCCGGCTGTAGCGCAGACCTTTGGCACTCAATTCTGCGCAGTTGACGGGAACTACCCTGCCACTGACTTTAGAGCTCCCGGTTGGGTTCATCCTCCTAAGACATGGTGGGCGGAGTTGACTAACTATATCCTCGCTCACTTCGAGGAGGACTTGGAGGTATTGAACCTCTATGAGGCCGTCAGGGCGACCTGCTACGGCATTGAGATGAAGGTGGCGTGCTTCTACGCCATCCTTGAGTTGTACTGCCCGGCTTGAACAATTCAAAGCTCAGAGTGAGGAGCTTGCGCGGCAGGAGTTGTCACAGAGGGCAACTTTGGCGGAAGTTGAAGCTCGTCTGGCCCAGGCGGTGGACTTTGATGAGGCTGAGCTGAGGTCACAGGCGCTTGCCCAGGCTGCTGATGACAGGAAGAAGAGGCTAAACGCCCTCGGAGGGCGGCTCAGATCGTACAGTGTACGCTTGTAGGTCATTGTATACGTGCCTCCATGTGTCCCCATCTTTTGGAATTAATGGAAATTCTTTCTTTTGTTTTGGCTTCTGTCGAATCTCCAATCTTGTTCTTGCTTGAGGACGTAATCTTTGAGACGTGGCTATCCGTCGGTTCAGAGGTCGCAATGACATAACCGATTAAGACGTCGGCAATCTCAAGGTTAGCCCTTTGCAGGGCTGAAGGGGAGATACTTGCCTTTTGTAAATGTCAGCAAGCATCGGTGAGTCCTGTCTTTTGTAAGTGTCAACAGGCTCAAAGTTGAGACTTAGCTGTCTGCTGGTTCAGAGGTCGCAATGACATAACCGGATGAGACGCCACCAAGCTTTAAAAATTGGTGATACTCGTCTTTTGTAAATGTCAACGAGTATCGAGACCTGTCTTTTGTAAATGTCAACAGGGCTCGGGGTTGAGACTTAGCTGTCTGCTGGTTCAGAGGTCGCAATGACATAACCGGTTGAGACGTCACCAAGCTCAAAAATTGGTGATACTTATCTTTTGTAAATGTCAATAAGCATCGAGACCTGTCTTTTGTAAATGTCAACAGGGCTCGGGGTTGAGACTTAGCTGTCTGCTGGTTCAGAGATCGCAATGACATAACCGGTTGAGACGCCACCAAGCTCAAAAATTGGTGATACTCGTCTTTTGTAAATGTCAACGAGCTTGAAAATTGGCGATACTTATCTTTTGTAAATGTCAATAAGTATCGAGACCTGTCTTTTGTAAATGTCAACAGGGCTCGGGGTTGAGACTTAGCTGTCTGCTGGTTCAGAGGTCGTAATGACATAACCGGTTGAGACGCCACTAAGCTTCAAAAATTGGTGATACTTATCTTTTGTAAATGTCAATAAGTATCGAGACCTGTCTTTTGTAAATGTCAACAGGGCTCGGGGTTGAGACTTAGCTGTCTGCTGGTTCAGAGGTCGCAATGACATAACCGGTTGAGACGCCACTAAGCTCAAGGTTGGTGATACTTATCTTTTGTAAATGTCAATAAGTATCGAGTTTGTAGTAGAATTTGGGAGAAGTCTCGTTTTCACGGGAAGAAACGAGGGAATCACTGTCATAGGTTTAATGTTAACGTAACAGCGAAATGTATATGTGGTCTTACCATTCTGTGGATGAGAATTGGTAAGTGACTTTGGAGGTCTCATTCTCACGGAGAGAGATGAGGGAACTGCTGTCATAGGTTTAATGTTAACATAACAGCGAAGCATATGTGGCCCTACCATTCTATGGGTGAGAATTGGTAGGTGATTTTGGAGAGGGAATCAAATGAGAACAGGTCCCGTAGGATTTTTAGCAAACCCCCAGCTGTCAACGGGTTTGATATGCCTTTACCAACTACCGTTTGAGTTGGGCTAGCCATGCTATTCCCCTCAGCATGATGAGTTGTCGAGGACTTATGTTGGGCTTATAGGCCAACATTTTCCTCTATCCTTAATCGTTAAAGGATATTGGATTATTAGGTTAATGTCTGCATAACCTTGATTCCCCTTTAGGATAACCGGTGCGCGGCCAGGTTCCTGTTGGTTTTCGGCTGTATGACCTCACTTGGAGGAAGAGAAAGGCTCTCTTTGTGTGTGCTCCAGACATGGAGATCTTGATCAGAGGTGTAGTGTTAACTTGATCAAGAGAAGGATCCTTGATTAAGGATAATATTTCTTTAAGAACTTGCCATTGATCGGCATCATGAGTAGGTCGCCCTCTGCAGTCGTGAGGCGGTATGCTCCATTTGAATAGACTGTTTCTATCACAAACGGTCCTTCCCATTTAGGCTGAAATTTGCCTTTGGTCTTGTGCGTCGTAATCATCGGTCGTCTGACGGCTAAGACCAGGTCTCCTTTCTGAAAGACTCTCTGTTTGACCTTCTTATTGAAGGCTTTTGAGATTCGAGCTTGATACAGCTCGATATGCTGCTGAGCTTGTAGTCGCTTCTCGTCCAAAGCTTCGAGCTCTTGAAGGCGTAGGCGATCATTGTCCTCTAATGTGGTTTTAGTAATCAGAGCCACACGCAATGATGGCATTTGGATTTCCAGTGGGAGGACTGCTTCGCACCCATATACCAGGAAAAAAGGCGTATTGCCTGTAGGTGTCCGCACCGTGGTTCAGTAGGCCCAAAGACATTCACCGAGCTTTTCGTCCCAATCTCGCTTATTCAAGGAGACGAATTTCTTGAGCAGCTTGATGATTGTTTTGTTGAATGCTTCCGCCAAGCCATTGGCAGCAGGATTATAGGTAGTTGAAGCCACATTCTGAATTCGGTATTTATCGCAGAACTGATAGAATACTTGGCTTATGAATTGGGGACCGTTGTCGTGGATGATCCGCCTAGGTACACCAAATCGATGGATGACGTGGTGCTTGATAAAGTGAACCACATTGGAGGTCTTGACTTCAACCAGTGGTATAGCCTCCGCCCATTTTGAGAAATAGTCGGTTATTGCCAGGATGAACCGGTGACCTCTTGTCGAAGAGGGGCTGATTGGCCCTACGACGTCAATTCCCCATGCTTCAAATGGCCATGAAGCAACAGTCGGGTGGAGCAGCTCCGGAGGCTGGTGTATGAAGTCCGCATGAATCTGACATGCTTTACACCTTCGTGCATATTAGATGGCGTCGGCTATCATAGTTGGCCAATAATATCCCAGCCTATGCAACCTGTCTTTAAGCTTTGGACCTGGCTGATGAGCTCCGCAAGTGCCATCGTGCGCTTCTTGGAGCGCTTCCTGTGCTTCTGAATTAGAAAGGCAACGGAGGAGGACACCGTCATATGAACGATGGTAAAGTGTCTTCAAAGTTGGATCGTAGTAGAAGCGGATGGACCTTCGTCTGATGGACGCCGCTTCTTTAAGATCGTCTGGAAGTAGACCGTGCAAAGTATAGTCAATGAGAGGAAAGCGCCAGTCTCTTGGTTCAAGATCCGTGGAGACATTATAGACTTCTCGAATTCTTAGCATGTGCTTGGAGCATACAAGATGTCGAGTTGCGACTGTGAGGTGATACTCGGTGTCGGCTGGCAAGGCTAGCGTCATCGCTAATGCAGCGAGAGCGTCCGCCTTGGTATTCTGAGATCGAGACACATGTCCGATGTAGAAACCTTCAAATAGGTTAGCCAATTCGATGGCTGTATGGTAATAAGGCACCAAGTCCTCATGGTGGACTTCATACTCGCCTTTAACCTGATTGATGATCAGTTTTGAATCGCCATAGGCTTCAAGGTAGCGTACCCCCATTCCATGAGCGAGCTGAAGACCAATGAGCAGAGCATTATATTCTGCTACATTGTTGGAGCATGATTCTGTCAAAGAAAATGCTCTGGGCAGGACATGATTCTGTGGGGAGATAAACACAACCCCCACTCCGGCAATAATTTTGCCTTTAGGGCCCATTCGCGATGCTCCATCAAAGAACATCTGCCACACTTCCTCTTCTGAGGTTATATTGGACTTGAAGACTTCATCAGGGATATCTTCGTGAAGCTTTGAATGTTCCGGAACTGGATGAGCAGCCAAGAACTCTGCAAGGGCCTGGCCTTTAACCGCCTTCTGAGGCGTGAAGATCATGTCGTACTGAGACAATAAAAGTGCCCACTTAGCCAATCTTGAATTCAATGATCCTGGCTTCGTCATAAGAAGACGCAATGGGTTTACTCTGGAGATGACATGTATGGTCTGGCCGACCAAATAATGTCGGGTCTTCTGAACAGCGAAGACGAGAGCTAAACACTCTTTCTCGATAGGGTTGTAGCGAGATTCCGCTCCTATGAGAGTTCTGCTCAGATAATAAATGGGCTGCTCGTGGCCATTGTCGTCCTTTTGAGCGAGGAGGGCACCGAGCGAGTAATCCATAGCCTTTACATAAAGCAAGAATGGCTTCCCTGATGTAGGGGCCACTAAGACTGGAGGTTTCGTGAGGTACCTCTTGATGTCTTCATAAGCTTCCTGGCAAGCTTGATCCCATACGAAGGAAGCACCCTTTTTCATGAGTCGGGTGAACGACTGACAGCGGCCTGAGAGATTTGCGATAAATCTCCTAATATAAGCCAGCCTGCCCTGCAGGCCTCTGAGCTCTTTGAGATTCCTTGGTGGATGCATGCTCTGGATGGCTTTAACTTTGTCTGGGTCAAGATGAATCCCTTTTGATGTGACAATAAACCCAAGGAACTTGCCACTTGACACTCCCAAGAAGGATTTTGTCGGGTTCATTTTCAGTTGATGAGCCCGCATTATGTCGAACATCGTTCTCAGGTCGCGAAGATGTTCATTCTTGTTGCGGCTTTTGACGGCAATGTCGTCGACATAGCATTCCACCGTTTTTCGGAGATGATCGCGGAAGATTGTACTCATTGCCCGTTGATAGGTTGCTCCGGCGTTCTTCAGTCCGAAGGGCATTACAGTGTAGCAGTATACCCCCAATGGTGTTCGGAACGAAGTATGCTTCTCATCGTCGGGATACATCTTAATCTGGTTGTACCCTGAAAAGCCGTCCATGAAAGACATCCATTCGAACCCGCATGTGTTGTCAATCATGACGTCGGTGATGGGTAGCGGAAATTCATCCTTGGGACAGGCCGTATTGAGATCACGGTAGTCGATGCAGATCCGTATTTTCCCGTTCTTCTTGAGGACGGGGACTATATTAGCCACCCAATCCGGATGTTGTTCCTCCCGGATGAAGCCACACGCAATGAGCTTGTGAACTTCGGCTTCAATAGCTTCCATGATGTTCGGGCGAAACTGACGTTGTTGCTGCTTGACCGGCTTGACGTCAGGCTTGATGTTTAGACGGTGCATAGCGACCTGTGGATCAAGTCCGGGCATATCTTCGTAGCTCCATGCGAAGACATCTATATACTCTCTTACGAGTATTATCAATTCTTCCCTTTCTATAAGTGATAAGTTTTCACTTATAAAGATGGGTTTGGGATGGTCTTGACTACCCAAGTTGACCTGCATCACCTTGTCTTCAGTGGGTGGCTCGCGCAGTCCGAATCGCTTTTCCCATTGAAGGTCTAGCTGTTGGGCCCATGGTTCCTCATCAGTGGCTTCTGCGGGCTCCAATTGACTGCTTGAGGTCATATTAGCAGTGAGGTTTTCGAACATTCCTCCTATACTGACATCTGAATTCCACTCGGAGGATGAGGCTGAATGTGATGGGATTGGTTCGTCGTCTTTGAATTGAACCGTTGCTGACGATGTGGGTGTAACATACCCTAACCCCCTGCGTGTACTATCATAGTAGTTTGCAGGCTTCCCTTTAGGCACAAGGTTCCGCATCAAACCGCGCCTTCCTTTTCTGAAATTCAGGCCTGCTCCATGCTTCAAGTCGTATCCCATTTTCTTCATAATGTGGCGCGCTGGCCGCGCATAATGGAAGAACTGTGGGGCGTCTGAATCTGAGCTTGAATCTGCAGTTGTGGATCCCCGTGGCCGGGTTCTACCGAAGATTATCGGCGACTGACCTTGTTTGGACGGAGGGATCACCAGTGTGGCCCCCTCTATAGCTTCCACAGATGTGCTGGCCACACTTGGCTCATGTACGGGCACATGCAGAAAGCCATCCGTAATGGATTTAATCGACCCAATACTCGCAGGATAATCAAAAGAAATATTATCATTAATTACCCATTCACCTTCATCCTCTGAAGGAGTATTACATAGGGGATTATTGAGACATGCTATAATTGGTTCACCAATCAGAATGGCTGGCATGCCTGTTTCGGATTCTGAATCCGCCTTGTTGCCACTTTCATCATCGTCCGGCAATGATTCTTTGAGTGCTCCACTGGCCTCTTGATATAGGAGAGCGTCAGTGAAGTAGTTTTCCACCCCTTTGAATGGTTGCCTCTCAGCAAAGACAGTTCGTACTGTCGCATTATCTTCAACATATTTGAAGCATTGATGGAAGGTGGAAGGGACGATCCAATTGGCATGGATCCATGGCCGTCCCAGCAGCAGGTTATATGATGTGTCAGCATCAATGACATAGCATGTCACTTCTGACTTCAGGCTCCCGATTCTGCAACGGAGTCGAATTTTTCCCAGTGGATGACTGCTCCCGGCGTTGAAACTGTATATTGTAGTAGTGGTTGCGGACAACCTGTACAATGGTATGCCGAGGAAGTAGAGAAGCCTTTTGGGGATGATGCTGAGTGCAGACCCTGGATCGACTTGTATTCTTTCAATGCATGTTGAACTGATATATCCGGTGTAGTACAGAGGTCGATCGTGCTTGTTATCTTTGAGAAGCATATCTTCCGCTGTGAAGGTAATAGCGGGCACCTTTGATTGTGCATGATGACATTCCGGGCAAGGAGACTGGACGTCGTTGTTAGGGATCTCAGGCATGCATGTCAGAAAGGATTCTGAATTGGCTAGCGCATCCCTGAGTGCTTCTCTTGTCTCTTTTGAGAGGCGAAGGAGCTCGTGTATAGTGATACGAGCTGGGATATTGGCCAGCTGAGCCAATATGTCAAACCGAAAGGGCGTATCAAACCCTTGGCCTGGTGGTTTCTTCAACACGTGGTCGAATCGTACCTCCTTAGGCCTCTCTTTTCCCTTGGTTGGGATTGGAGTGGATGCTGGTACTTGCACTGACGTCGTTTGCTGTTGTATCTCGTCAGTAGACTTTTCATACTGCCTCAGGTATGATTTTCCGGATCGGGTGCCCGTCTGTTGAGGCGCATCGGCTTGCGCTGCGCAAGCATGCTTTTCTCCTTCGGAATCACTGAGGGAAGCCGATGTCAGATTGCCGTCGTCTGGCAGGATGGAGATGACATTGCAAGACTTGCCCTTTGAGTTGGCTCTTTCGAATCCCGTTGTACGTCTTGGACGAGGTCTGGATGTATCCACATGACTTCTCCTGTCTCCAATGTTAAGGGAACAAGACCCTTATTATCTTGAGCTGTAGCTGGAGGATGCTTGACTTCCAACCGTGGTGCAGGGATTGAATAAGTCCCGTCAGGGATTGTGACCTTTGGAGCTCTGCCGAACTCAAGAGTTATCATATTGGCAGTGACTTTCTTTTGCTCCGTCTTCAACGTCAGAACCCCGGCATCAACCAAGGCTTGAATTCTATCCTTGAGGACATAGCACTTGCCAGTAGGATGGTGAACCATCCTGTGGTAGAGGCAGTATTTAGGGTCGTTTGTGCGCCCTATCTCATTGGGACGCCGCGCATCTGGCAGCTTCATTTTGTTCCCTTTGTGGAGCAGATGGAATATGGTGACCACCTGATCGTCTTTGAACGAGTACTGCTTTGGAGGGAACTTAGGCTCCTGATTGTTGAAGCCGCTCTTCTTGGCCTTTGACTGCACATCTCCGGATAGTTCCACAGACATAGTCTCTTTGCCTTTAGCTTGAGAAGATTGCGGTAGGTCGCTACGCCCTTTGTTGTTCATCCCCCACTTGCCTCTAGGGGCGGATGGTTCAAACTTTTTAGCCGACTTCTCGGCTATCTCAGCTTGTTCGACCAATTCTTTCCAAGTGTGGGCTTTGACAGCCCCCATGCGAACTTCTACTTGGTCTAGGAAGTTGTGTCTGCATGTCTGCAAGAGCATGGATAATGGCATCCCAGCTGGGCACATCAAGGATAAGTTTCTGAACCGTTCAATGTAGTCACGGACAGATTCGCCCTTCCTCTGCACAGTGGAGAGGAGCTTATCCATGGTTACTTCGGTATCATCCTCATAGAAACGAGAGAGGAACCGAGTTTCCAGGTCGATCCAGGAGTTGATAGAGCCCAGGGGAAGGCTGCGAAACCAGTCAAATGCCACCCCCTTTAAGGTGCCAATGAAAAGCCTAGCCATGATGGCATCATTGCTTATAACATTACCAGTCTGAGACCGAAAATAGTAGATGTGCTGATTTGGCGAGCTCTTTCCATCATAGGTATGCAGCGTTGGCGGTTTGAACTTCGGTGGGTATGGCACCGAATCCCACTCTAGCGGATAAGGGCGGACTGCCCCTACCTTCTTTAATTCATCCCTCTGAGCTAGGGATGAAATTTGAGCTTGGAGGCCCTTAAGGACCTCGGCGTCTAAGGAAGAACCCTCTTTGGATTTCTCCGTCTTTGGCTGCTCATTGCTGAAATGCTCTTCCTCATCGTGATTGCTCCCGGCATCATTGTTGTTCCGGTTACTGAGGAGTTGTGCGAGCATCTGTTGAATATTGTCCAGAGCCTCTTGCTGAGTCTTGGAAGTTTGCTCCTGAGCTTCCAGGCGCCGACGAAGGTCGTCGTTAGCGCTATCAGCCATGTTGACTGATACTCTGTCTGTTCGTACCGAGCTAACTGTCGCCGAAGAGGCGTACCCACTGTCTTCATCTTCTTCATCTGATGATTGGAGTGACCTCCTGGGCTGTGACGAGGCTAGGGCCGTCGAGGAAGAAGGCTGTTCATAATTGTAGGGTATCGCCACCCTAGATCTGGTGTTTCGGAAAACACCTTCCTCATGCACCAAGACTTCGCCTAAGCCTGGGCTGTAATCTGGATCTGGGGACTCTCGTCCTCTTCCGGTCATGTTGACGGATGCAGAGGGTAGATCTCGCGAGATGCTCCTTTTGCGATGTTTCGCCGGGGCTTGTACCGTCAGTCGATCAAAAACTGATCGTCGTCTTGGAGGCGTGGCGGGGACTGGTCCCAGCCGGCAATGGACCGAGTGGAGTGTCACCAACTGACATCCCTCTTGTCGACAACAGGGGGAAGAGCTTTGTCTATTAGCCAACAATTTCCTCAAATCAGACCCGGTTGGGTCCCTGCAATCGAGCGCAAAGGCTCTTCTGGATCGCACATAGGGCGATGTCCTACTTCTTTTATCCCTGCAGATGGGATTAGCACTGAATAGTGCCTTGGTTCTAGCTTCACTATCAGACGCGAACTTAGTGCTTGACGCACTGGAAAGCGGAGCACGCTGTGGTGCTTTACCCGCTATGCTGCTGCGAAGGTAATTAGCCTTAGATGGTACTTTGGCTTCGGCTTCGCGGTCATCGACCCTGCGCGTATGCTGTGGTACAGTAGCTTCGCTCGTGAGAACAAGGCCAGCGCGAGGCATCGCTGCTCTTGAATTGGACAACGGTATGATTGCTGTTGTAACTTTATGATTGGAGCAGACAGGCATCTTGCCTTTTTCTTGGTGAGAGAGGCGCGGTTTAGGCGTAGCTACGCCTGAAGCTTCGGTTGAAGACTCCTGTTTAGGCTTCCATACCCGCCTTGGCAGAGGAGACTTAGGTTCGCAGGGAACCTGATTAGCCACACGCGAGGCTGAGGGGTGTTGGCGGAATTCTGCTTCCGGTTTCTGATTTGAAACCTTGGTCGTGGAAACCCTCCTATGCTTCCGTGCTCGAAGCATTGGGCCACCCCCAAAGAGGACTTCTTCAAATTTTCCTTGATCGAACTGAACCACCAAGTTCTCACAAGTAAAGGAATCAGACTGCGGACGTGCTTCCTTATTGCGCCAAATAACCGCAGTAGGTTCGCAGAGAACCTTTTTAGTCTCCGCAGAGACTTTCCTTGAAGATTTAGCCAGAGAAGCTCTGGCTGCACCGGCTTTTCTGAATTCAGAGTTAGACCCGAAGGTCTGTTCGTCGCATTGTGACACTTGATTCTCGGCAGTGGAGAATTTCTTCCCCAGCGGAGTCGCCATCTTGTTTTCCATTATGTTTGCAAAGGGGGAAAACTTACAAAAAAAAAGGTTTGAGGAGCTAAATTACAAGTATTCTTAAAAAGATTACAAGTAGATCCCCTCAGAGATTCTGGAGAAGTGTGCCGATAGGAGTCTGGTCAGCGCGCGACCACTTTGTCCCTTTGACGATGCGAGCGATGAGATTCCCTTCTCGCCTGGTTCGGGGAATCAGAGAACAGAAGGTTGGTAGAACCCTCTTGCTGCTTCTCAAAATCGCCTTCAATAAGGAATTCCTTCTCGCCTGGTTCCGGAGATTCCTTGAGACGAAGGACGATGTTAGGGTATCAACACCCTGGTTAGAGAAAGCAATTCTCTAAAAGGTCTCTGAATTCGAGAGCACACGGTGCGTTATGAAGAAGCCTCTGCTTGTGGAGTCCTCCCGTATGCATGTGTGTGTGTCTCCTTGTACCCCTGGCGGGCTATTTATAGGGAGAGCAAGGGTATAATCGTCCCTTGAAAATATGGAAACAGATTGAATCGAATCTGTTTAAAATCTGAAAAGTAGCCTTGCTGCAAGGCTAGGATCAGCTTCTGCGAAGCTAGAATTGGCAGGTCGGTTGATCTTCTTGATCTGTTTTGATCCTTTCCATATCGTTAGAGGATTTCCCCTGATCTTCTCACTCGTTTTAGAAGAGTCAAGAGATTGTGGCAATCAACTGCCAAATTTGATCTCTGATTTGATCTTAATTAGATTTGATCTGATTGGATCTGATCTCATCCGGAGATTTGATTGGTCAAAGGTTGACCATAGCAGACCAATAGCGGAGCTAGAAGTCCTCTGTGGCGAAGTTGCAAGTTAGCTTCCGTCGAGGCTTTGAAATGGCTTCAAGGCGAAGTCGGGTGATATTAACCTCTCAAGCGAGGCTATCCCTTTGGGCTCATGCGATGCTAAATGTTAGCATCTTTAGACCTGCTGAGGTCTGTTTAGAAACAATCCGGGTTCACTGTCTGCTTGCTGGATAAGTGGAGTCCAAGTTGCTTCCCTGTCCCTCGGAGATGGGTGAAAACTGGTCTTCAGCTCGTCTGTCACTTGTCTTTTGTAAATGTCAACAAGTTTAGACATTGTTCGGACCAATAAGAATCTTGTCTTTTTTAAGTGTCAACAATATGCACTATTCTCTAAGCCTCCAAACCATGGTGGTCCTCCCACCAATCATCCTTGAAGGTGATGCATCCAATGTATTGTCCATCAAGCTCAAAAGCATCCATCACCAAGGCACCATTTCTCTCACATCTGTGAGAGCCCACATCTACATCAAACACAAGAGGTGAGAATTTTGGTACCCATTTCTTTTTGGGTCCACAGGAGTTAGTATTATAAGGAACCCAAACATTTTTATTTATAAAATTTACATGATTTATCTTATCAAAACAAAACTTTACTAAATGGCTTTTGCGGTCACAATGTGTACATTTGTGCACTCTAGCAGACATATGAGAATGGGTGTGATCATGGTGTACATGAGGTATATGCCGTGTAGGATGTGCATGCATATGTGAAATTTATTTCTTGCGAAACATAGATTCCAATCTGTCATGATTAAATGCACAATTGCTCAAGTTTGAGCTTAAACAATCAATTCTCTTTTTCAAAATATGAATCTCTTTTTTATCAAAAGAGGATGCAACATTATTAGCATAGCAAGAATGAGAATCAACTATCTTTTTCTTTTTAGAAATGTTTTCTTTTCTTTTGAAACAATTTTTCTTTTCAAAGAATTATTTTCTTCCAAAACAATTCTTTTTCTTTTTCCACCAAGATAATTTTATTTTTCAAAGAATTATTTCCTTCACAAATGTCATTTAATTTTGAAAACAAAGAAATATTCTCATTTTTTAAAATTCTTTTTCTTTAGAAACACATTCAAATTTATTTTTAAAAGAATCCTTTTCTTTCTTCAACAATTCATATTTTTCAAGAAGTTTTTGACAAAAAGATGCAAGCTCATCATATGACATGTCAATATCTTCTTCTAACTCGGATTCAGAATTTACCTCAAGGGAGTCATCCCCTGGACCATGTAACATATGTTGAAAGCATCAATTCCATCGTCCGAGTCACTCTCCACATGATATTACTTTTGTTCACTAAGGGAGACTAGTGTGTTCCATACTACAAAAGCCGAATTAAAGTTAGAAACCCTCCATAAATAATCATCATTAGGGTACTCTTTAATGCATAGATGACTTCTGTGTTAGCCTCAAGATGTTTGCCATTTAAACAATAAGAATTTTAATAGTGGCAAGATAAACATGAATCCCTAAGGCTTTGAGGTACATTGACATCTTAACTTTCCAAGTTTGGATGTTAAGAATGTCAAACATAGGAGGTGTCATGAAATCTATGTGTGTGTACAAATATTGTGATTAGCTAAAAAATGATCTTTAACTCAAGATTGTTAGACCCAAATCAAGAGCACCAACCTTTGATACTAATTGAAAATACACTTAGAGGAGAGTGAATAGGTGTACTAGCTAACCTAATGATGAATGATGCGGAATCAAAAACTATTTATACAAACTAAGGCTATTAAGCTAAACGCACCAAGTATAACTCAAGAGTGTAGCCGAATTTCCGGTGAAGGGCTCTGGAATATCTCCTCAAGATTTCTCTAGATTAAGAGTTGAGGTGCCACTATGACTCTCTTGGTTGAATACAAGTGTGAGCAAACAATCCCAAGTTAAGCACAAGATATATCAAGCATATAAAGATATAAACAATATAAGAATGCAAGATATATAAACACAAGTGAGAGATAGAGAAAGTAATCGCAAACATGGGAGAATTGTTTCGAGGTTCGAGCACCCTTGCTCTACGTCCCCATCTTCATCACTATGAAGGATTTCAACTAAAAATGATCCTGAAGATCACTTGGTACTGCAACATCTATAACGAGTTCACACTAGAACTCTTGGACTCACTAGTCACTCTCTTGTTCCCGCAAGAACAACATACGCAAGCACACTAGCTTGCCGAGGCCGCACCTCTACACCGAGTTCCTACAAGAACTCAAAACAACACGAACCCACAAGTTCGCCTCCTCAAATATAAGACGAACACTTGGTGATCTCAACACTTTGATCACCACAAACACTCTCACAACAAAGCTCCTATAGGATAGATATGGTAATGGAAAGCTCAAGCTTTTGTGAGAAAAACTAAGATAGATTTGTGGAGGGAAAACTCAAAAAATCCTTTTAGAAAACACTAGAGAATCACTCTTGTGAACACTATTTTTGATATAGAATATAAGCTCTAAAACTTGTTGGAAAATCTTTAAGATAGGTAGGAAAAACTAGCTCAAAAACTCTCTTCAAATCTTGTAGAAAACAGCCCAAAATAGCCCCCTTATATAGACTCCCAAAAACTAGCCGTTGGAGTCAAATTGCAGGTCAAAATGACCCGTTGGTCGACCGGCTAGCGGTCAAATTTCTGACCGTTGGGGCCTGCCGATCGACAGGCGGTCGACCATGCCCTGTCGGTCGACCGCCCGGTCGACCGGGACAAGATCCAGAGAGCAAAGTTCTCTGGACGATCGACCGGCCGGTCGACTGGCCCACAAGACAAATGGCCGTGCATGTTCTGTGCACATCAGTCGACCGCCCAATCGACTGACTTCTGTCTCGGTCGACCGGTCGGTCGACTGCCAGAAGGCCTAGTCTGGCAATATAGGGATTAAAACTTGATTTTATAAATTTTAATAAAATTCCATAAAATCACTAAAAATTTACAAAAATAAGTTCTTTGAAATACTTTAAAGTACAAATATGTGTGATTAAAATCAACACATACTACAAAACTTTTGAACCATTTTTGTGATATAGAAATTTGCCTTAAAAAAAAATCCGTATTTTTCAAAATCAATCTCCAATTTGAAAAACGATTTTTTCAAAACTTCTCTAAATACAAAAATAAGATATTTTAAACACTTTTAAAGCTTAGTGTGTATGAATATGATCCAATACACATATAAGATGAAATCTCTATATTTTTGACAATAACCTCTAAAATATGTTTTGATAAATACAAAACTTAAACATATGATATAGAATCATCAAATAAGTTTTTCTAAACATTTGAACCAATAATGTGCATGAATGAAGCTAAAAACACATATAAACTTGTTTTGATAAAATGTAATCATGAAACATAAGGATGTATACTATGAAGCCCAAAATCAAAACGTTATTTTCAAAAATTATAACTACTTTATGAAAACACATATAAATTTTTTATGTGTGTGTGTATGAACTTGAGCAATCCACAACTAATCTATCCTTTACACTTTATCTAAAAAAATAAATCTTGACACTTACAAACATGACACGAGTCTTCTTGAAAATCTTCTTTTCCTTCTTGACTTGGTCCAAAGCTTGATCCAATGAGCTAGACTCCTCTTGAGTATTTGATGCGATCTTGATATGGGAGCTCTTGAATCAACATGTACTAGCTTCAAAACTTGACTTCGAATCTTTTGTTGAAGCTAAACACCCACTAAGATCTTGATCAAATATCTAAACTATATAAATATAAGATCATTAGTACTATAACTATATGAGTTAATCATCATCAAAACTAGAGTGATGCGCCTTTGAGCCAACAGAGAAGGTGAGGCACATGATTGGATCGTTGCGGGAGTTGATCACTATTTTTTCCTGAAAATGCCTGACGTGTTGAACCAGGTCACTCACTTCAGAATAGTAGTCGAAAGTTAAAGTCGAGAAATTTCTCGGAACTCACATTTTAGGACCTCTTTGGAGAGAGGGGATCAGAGACTTTGACAATTGAAAGCGTTTATCAACTGTCGAATTGCAACTTATCCTCTTTGATCCATCTTTGGATTAACTCGTTGAGGGTCTGGATGTCGGGAGATTCTCCGATTCTAGGCTTGCTTTCCAATTACAACGACATTGGGGTGTTCAGAGGGCTACGATTTGAACCTGGAGTTGATTATTGAGCTACCTCAATGCCTCATGTTCGCGGATGACATTCCCGCGGGCGAGAGCCATCCACTCTCGATCAGATTTGACTAGGCTTGTTGCTCTTTCATCTGCTCTTTCATGTCGGCGAGCATCTAAAGAAGTTGGTTTTCATGTTGGTGCGACGGTTAGACACTCATGGCTGCCCCCTGAGGGGAAGAGGTACCAGTGTCCTCGGTGGTACGTGGCTGATCGTTGGTAGGCGGGGGGACCATGCCCCAATAGTGCAGATGGCCTTGCTTTTAGATGTGGCGCCATTAAAGGTGATGATTTGCTTTCATAGGGCCATCAGCGCTGTGGAAGAGGCTTTTTGAGAAAAGTTTTTTTAGGAAGGTTTTGTGATTTTTTGGGAGGAAGATCTTAAGTGTAAGAACTCAGATCTCAATGAAAGTATCAGTTTGTGGTGGTGATTTTCTACCACAAGTGATTGGACGGTCGATCCTCGTTATACGCGAAGATGATTAGGATGTGGTAGTGCACGTAAATAAAGCACACTACAAAAGGATACACATGATTTTACGTGAAAACCTTTAACTGGAAAAAACCACGGGAAGGAGGAGGAGCTTCACTATAATTCTCAGATTACAGAAATTATAAGAGTTGTTTGCCAGAATCTCAATGCTGGGATTGATTGAAAAGAGGTCTCGAGTTTGACTGAAAAGTCCTTCTCTTTGTAGGAAGATAATGTTTATACTCGACTGAGTTGTTGGCATGGCTGCAGATGGTACGGGCGAGATCTTCGTAACTGCACAATTTGCACATGTCAATTTGTTGTAATAGTTGCAATTAGTGGTGCTGCTTAATTGTTGGGATTGCATGCAAGAAAATTCACTACTGTTCATAATTGTCCGTGCTGAGTGGCGTCACACGTTATGAACGTGGAGAAAATTGGTGGCGTAACTGTCGGCGGAGATCGAGAGTGAATTGTTACTGGAGCTGCTTGGCTCAGAGCGGAGGAGACCTTGAAGCAGAGGCTCGGAGAGGAGAGGACCTGAAGGAGGTCGGGAATAGTATGGACTTCAGATAAAAGCTCTGATATACCTCTGAGAGTTGAAAGATGAGGGACACGTATCATCATCTTAGATGGGGGTTAGAATTTGACCACTGCATGGAATTACTGCATTTTTCTTGGTTCAGTTGTTTCTTTTTAGTTCTTTCTTAAGGCAAGGTATTTTTTTCTCCTCCTTTTCAAATGCATTTGACAGGAATATAGCTTCTTTTCGCGGCTTGTTGAACAATTTATAAGTTTTTTTGTAGTCCCATCATTTGTTGCAACAATCATATGGCATCAGATGTTTGCTTAGTTCGAAGTGAATTTATTCCAGGCCTGTGCTAGACATTGTGCCCACTTATGCTGATTTCAGGTTCCTCGTTTCAATTTCGTGAGCGATATAAAAATAAATGGTTCTCAATGTATTAGGGCATTTTATTGTTTGAGCCTTTCTTGTTATTTATTAGTTGTCTTTTGTCTTGAAATGAAACTGATGGCAAGGTTAATTTAACAATTTGAATTGTTTGAGATCTAATACTTTCATGACTAAACGAAATGTTCTGAACAAATGATAATAATATATGGCACACATTTCCAAATTAAGAGGAATAAAAAGATCCAACGAAACAATATTGATCATGCAAAAATGTGAACCTTAGGATGGATGTGCATGAAGGAAGGAAGGAAACGGTCGTGAGTTTGAGCACTTTGATAGGCTTAGGAGATTTATTGAGTTAGGTCAGTTTGATTGTGAAGTACCAACTGATATTGCACTGTCATGTTTGATATATCGTAGGGGAGCTTGTTACACAGATGTTTAATTTTATTGAAATGGTATGGAAAGAAGATGTCAGATATCGAAGTGTTCTGGGAAGAAGATGTCAGCATCTCAGGCAACCCTTGATAGTTGTTGTACAAGGCTCGATGCTTATGGTTTGTTGTGAACTTCGTGGTAAAATATGTTATATTTGATAAGCTTCTTATCCTTTATCTTCCTAGTCCTTGTGGAAGGGATGATCCACTTTTGAGGTATTATGTTCTCACAGGAAACAACTTTGATTTGGTTTAGCTCATCATCACATGAGCTTGACACAAAGATAATCCCACAAACAGTCGCTCTGAGCTGATCACAAAACATTCTAATTGTTGGAAAGAGAGAGAGTTTACTGATGAGGAAGTTGATAAGGATCGTCGAGGGGTCGTCAAGTGATCGCCGAGGAAGTCGACGACGAAGACGAAGGGAACAACAGCAGGAAATAGCAGCAGCAGCAGAAAAACAGGCAGGTCGGTCAACCGGCTAGGTCGACCGACATGCACAGCATGCACAGGGCTCGGAGGCGGTCGACCGGCCGGTCGACCGCAATTCCCTGACTGTAAGTGCCTAACTCTCTGTTGTTTTCGGGCGACCGACCGGTCGACCGATGGAAGGGTCGGTCGACCGACCGGTCGACCGACAGTCGGGTTTGGGTGAAAATCTGCTGTTTCGGAAATCTGTGTATTTAAGGCTGTTGTTGGTTTCTAGGGTTAGTATCTTGTAGAAGATCCTTGAGAAGGAAAAGGCTGGAGCTCTCTTGCATTGAAAGATGCTGGTAGCCATTGTAATCTTCTTCCAAAGTAATTAAATCTCTCTCTGATTGCCCGGAGGACGTAGGCGTTGAGGCCGAACCTCGTTAAAGTTGTTGTTTGCGTTTTGTACTTTCTTCTGGTGATTATTTGTGCTGTTGGGTGTTCTTTATGCTTGGAGATTTGTGAGATCCTCTTGGGGTTGTTGTCATCGGCTCACAACACTAATTAGACCCATAGTTGTTGAAATTGATGAATCCTTGCAATCTGTCATGAATCTCTTTTACCTTGCTATTGTCCATAGACAGATCAATAGGCATATGCTTCCGTCTCCTAGGGTTATCTTGCATGCTATATTTGCTTGACTTGATAATGTTCATATAGATTTCATGCATACTGGCTGCTAGCGAAGAACCAAAAGAATTTGCATATTCAATTTAACATCAACGTTTTCAGGATACTCAGCACAAATAAATGGATGTCAACTTTATTGGAATATTTATAGACTACTTGATGCAGTTATTCTCATGTTTTTGGTCATGATGTAACATGCCCTATTTCTTCTTTCTCCTTTGAACTAAGCTGATATGTTAAATATTTTGGTTTTTGTCAAGCTACAAGACTACCAAGCATACCAAACAAGCTGTTAATTGCACATAAACTCTCAGATTCAAGTTATATCGCAGGTTCTTGCAGGTTTTAGCCTATTCAAAAAGTGCTTAGTTCAAAGGGGCAGAACAAATATGTCTTGCCGTTTTCTTTTTTTCTGTGAACTCCTAAAATGTAATTACATATCACAATCATTGCTCTGGGTCATTGTAATTGCATTTCACAAGACTTGTAAGCATCACAGTATGATTCTTGTACAATGTATGGTTACGTATCAAAGTTCTCTTAATATGGACTTGCATATTACACTGCTTTGTAACTGTCATGGGAGTAACTTTATAGGTTGTTATTTCTATTGTTAGACTTATTATGCGTCTAATTTAATATAGGCCTAATCAAGTCAATTAGATATTTGCACCTGCCCAATTAACCTATGTTGTTTGACCCAATAAATAACTGATCAAGCCTAAATAGTTTGGGTTTAGACACATTTTCAATTACACTTAACCATGAGTGTATTTAAATTAAATGTGGGACTCATCTATATATGTGGAACTCGTGTTATAAATCAAGGACTTAGATGTATGATGAGTTGAACTAGGGTTCCTTGATACTATTATATCATGGGTAGGGTTCCTGTCCACCACAATGACAATCTCCTTCTTGTAGGCATTTCATCTCCTCTAAGGATAAAGAAGAGAATTCAGTGGCTGGAGAGAAGAATCCTCTCCCTCAACTCCGGCGTCTTTGAGATCGTGTAATCTTCAACATCCTTTGGTGATAAAATCAGGTATGCCTAAAACCCTTATTCCCTTTGAACATGATAAATAGGCTATGCATGTATGAGATCTTGTATGGAATAAAATTAGATCTAACAATTGGTATCAGAGCATCCTTTTTATCGGATCATCGGGATATAAAGTAAAAACTTTTTTGATCTCGATCTATGAAAATTATGAATCTCTTTATTTAATTCAATAAAGATTGTTTTTTGTGTCTCAAATAATTGAATTAAATTAGAGATAATTAAATTGAATTATGTATATATTTCTCGGAATTTTTTTTGTGTGTTATTATTTTTTAATTCTGTTTTTTTAATTAAAACAGAAATTACAAAAAAAATCATTGTACACATGCAGTGCTGCATGCATGGTGCGGATGCATGCAGCACCGCATGCGCAGCAAGCACGATGCAGGCTGCCCACTCATGTGCGTGGGCAGCAAGACCCAACTGCCCACGCACAGTGCGTGGGCAGCGTGGATCCGCGGCAACGGGAATTATTTAAAAAAAGGTTTATTTGATTTTGGGTTTCTTAATTAAGGGGATTATGAGATTAGTTAGGAGTAGAAATTTAGAAATATAATTTTAATCTAATAAGAAAAATACTCCTAATTAATCTCATATAAAGTTTAAATTTAAATTGTTGAGATTATTTTGGGTTTTAGGGTTAAAATAGAATTCTAGTCTTTTAGAAAAATTTGAGATAGAATTCTAATCGAATAAAGAAACTTGATTCCAATTAATCTCACATTAAATTTATTGGGTTTTATCCAGTTCAATAAACCCGACTCATTAAGAAAACCAATAACTTAATCATTGCGGGTCGGGTGTGATTCAGACCCGATAAGCACTGCACACCGTTTTGCCAATAGAAACTTCAATTAGCCGTTACGGGCTCATCCGGCCTCTGTTTTGGACATAATAATAGCATTTTCGAAGCTCTTGACGAGCATTATAGTATTACAGGAACTATACATGACAAAACAATACTTAGTTGATATAAAGAAGGCATTGAATCATAGTTATGTGTACCCTTACATGCTTCCGCTTCATCAATATTTATATTATTACTTATACTGTTCTAGCATGATGAATATCGATGTTTACTACAGAAGATAACACACAGATAAAAATATATACATGTTCAAGTTAAAGAATTATAAAATAGCTTATTTAATTGGTATATAGTTCATGCAGACAATAGCCGCCTAAAGGAAGACTATTGTTTGGCCGAATTATATACGGCTTCGGATACTTGATGTGAGTAATGCAAGTGGGAGAACCTTGGTGTTTGGTAATCGACCCAAAGGAAGGTTGTCACACTATAGGCCCATATTGCATTACCCTTATCAACTAGTCCAATGGCGGAACAAGAATCCAGATGCGTAGATTTGTGTGGTCCATGCATGTGGCAATCGGCCCAAAGGAAGGTTGTCATTATGGCCAGGTCATTACATATATTGTATGATCAATATCGATTACTTAAACTTTGAGGCCAATCCTATAAAGTGACAGTCGGCCCAAAAGAAGGATGTTCTCTTACATAGGCCCTAGACTTTAGGGTATCTATATTGGGCCAGTACAGTGTTGGCATATAGACACGGCTTATTCTGAAAGTTTGGCTGGCAGCTCTATTGGTTAAACTGGTTGCATTTTCTGAAATTCATTTTTATAGCTATTACAGTAAAATTTTGTTAAATGCAATGTTTATGTTAAATTGATGAGAAATTGTACACTTATATAGTTTAAATTGAATGGTACAAACTTTAAGAAGTGGTAAGACCACGTAAAAGATCATTCTTGAATTCATGGACCTAAACTACACCTTTAAGGCTGATGGATCTCTCCTATCACTGATAAAAGTTCAGTAAAAAAAAAGTCAATTATGATAAGTGGGAAAGGTCTTACAGGATGTGTCTAATAGTCATAAAGCACACTATTCCTATAACTATTAGTGGTTCTATGCCTGATAAAGTCAGTGCTAAGAGTTTTTCAGCTGAAGTAGCCGACCGGTTTATTAAATCGGATAAAGTTGAGGCCAGCACGCATCTTAGCATGCTGATAAATATGCGCTACAACGGTAACAAAAACATAAGGGAGTACATTATGGAAATGTCCAATCTTCTTTCAAAGCTAAAGGCACTAAAATTAGAACTCTCTGAAGAGATCTTAGTACACTTCATTTTGATTTCTCTTCCTTTACAGTATAACCCTTTCAAGATTATTTATAATGCTCAATGGGAAAAATGGAGTCTCATTGAGCTCATCAGTCACTGTGTCTAAAAAGAAAAGAGATTGAAATAAGAAAAGACTGAAAGTGCTCACTCAGCATTCAGGGTAACACTTCTAATAAGAAAAAGAAAAGTGTAATTAAAGGGAGGAACATAAACATTACTACAGTAATCGATCCTAAGTGGCAAAAGTGTAGGAGAAGAGCCTAAGGTTATTGCATGCTTCTTTTGAAAGAAAGTAAGCCACCTCAAGAAGGATTGCATAAAGTTTCAGAAATGGCTATTTAGCGGATATATCTCATATTTATATTTGTTCTGAAATTAATTTAGTTTTAGTGCCACTTCATACATGGTGGATAGATAATTCACATAAGCGATTCAATGCGAAACTTTCAAACCCAAAGGAGGCCCAGCCCAGCTAAGCGATACATATCATGGGTGATGGAAATAAATTTACAATTAAAGCTGTTGGAGTTTGCAGGCTTAAATTAGATTCTGATTTTTTTATTTTAGATTTGGATGAGACTTTATATGTACCGCCCTTTTAGGTGAAATTGTATTTCTATTTTATTATTAGACAGATCTAGTTTTACTGTCACTCTTGGTAATAAAATACTTAGTCTACTTTCCAAATCTAAAGTTGTTGGTACTAGAATTCTGATTGATAGCTATATAAATTGAAACTTCATGCTTCATATTCTGAATCGTTATATGTGAATAGTCTAGGCACTAAGCGAACATTAATTAAAGAAATATTAGGAAGTTTGATACCAAATAGAGTTCAGGATGTCTTGAATTTGGTGTATATAGACATTTGTGGTCCATTCCCTATAGATTCTTAGAATGGTCACGAATATTTCATCACTTTTATAGACGATTACTCTAATTATGGGTACATATACTTGTTACATGAGAAATCACAATCACTGGATATGTTTAAAATCTATAAAAGTTGAAGTTGAAATCAACTGAATTAAAAAAAAATTAAAGTCGCTAGATCTGACGTGGTGATGAGTACTACGACAGATATGATGGATCAGGTAGATGTCCAGAATTATTTGCCAATTTCTGAAAGAGTGTGGCATTATCGCTTAGTGCACAATGTCAGGGACACCTTGTCAAAATGAAATTTCTGAGAGATAAAATCACACACTAAAAGACATGGTTAGGAGTATAATAGCTCACACTACTCTACCAAAGTCATTATATAGTGAAGCCTTAAAGATGGTTGTCACCTCCTTAAAGAGTACCTAGTAAAACAGTAACTAAAACCCCATATGAGTTATGGATTAGGAAATCTCTCAGTATTAGCATCTACATGTTTGGGGTTGTCCAACGGAAGCTCGGCCATATATACCATATGAGAAGAAGTTAAACTCAAGGACAGTTAGTTGTTTATTCGTAGGGTATTCTGAAAGGTATAAAGGCTTTAAGTTTTATTGTCCCTCCACTAAGAACATAAAGACGGATTGCTAAACTTTTTTGAGGATATTCAGAACATTGGAAGTCAACTACATAAGGATTTCATATTTAAGAAAGAATATATTGTTATACCCATGACAATTGTTCCAAATGATAAAGTAGTTGTTCCAAGATGAAAATACAGTTGCATCCTTACAAGGCACATATACAGTTCATCCTGAAGTGGATCCTACTAATGAGGTAGAACATGAAAATTCTCAACCATGAGTGCTTAGGAGATCAACTAGAAGAGGAGATCAGTCATTACAAATGAATATATAGTTTATCTCCAAGAGTATGAGTTTGACATAAGGCTAGAGGATGACCCCACATTCTTGAATGAGGCCAAACTTAACATTCACTCTACTAAGTGGTCAAATGCCATGAAAGATGAGTTAAAATCCATGAAGGACAATGATGTTTGGGATTTAGTAGAGTTTCCTAAAGGAAAAAATTGATTGTTTGTAAATGAGTATTCAAAACTAAGCGGGATTCGAAAGGTAATGTCGAAAGGTATATGACACATCTTGTCATAAAGGGATTCACTCAAAGAGAGGGCATTGATTATAAGGAGACTTTCTCCCTGGTTTTCATGAAGAATTCTTTTTGGATTATTATGACACTGGTGGCTCACTTTGACCTGGAGTTATACTAAATGGATGTTAAGGTTGCCTTTCTTATTAGTGGCATTGAGGAAGAAACCTGTATGGTACAACCAGAAAGTTTTAAAGTGAAAGTTTCATAATATTTGGTTTGCAAATAAAGAAATTCATTTATGGTCTAAAGCAAGCATCCCGTCAATGGTATTTGAAATTTGATCATGTAATATCCTATTTTGGTTTTAAGGAGACTGTAGTTGATCAATGCATTTATCATAAATTTAAAGAGAGTAGACTTATATTTCTTGTACTATATGTGATGATATTCTACTAGAAAGTAATGATATAGATCTTCTACTTAAGACCAAGAGTTTTCTCTCAAAGAATTTTGAGATAAAAAATCCTGGAGAGATTTCTTTTGTGATAGGCATGCAGATTCAACGTGACAGGACACGTGAAATATTGAGTTTATCACAAACGGCCTATATCGATAAGATGCTAGATAGATATAGCATGAAGAAATGCTCTAGGGTGATAAGTTGAGTCTACTCTAATGTCCTAAGAATGACCTACAGAAAGAGCAAATGAAAGACATTCCATATGCATCGGCGGATGGAAGTCTGATGTATGCACAAGTTTGTACCCGTCCAGACATAGCATATATCACTAAGAAACTTGACAGATACTTGATCAATCTTGGATTGATCACTGGAAGACTGTTAAGAAGGTAATGTAATATCTACAGAAGACTACATGAAATCAGATCAGTTGCAGCTGATCGGATACGCAGATTCAGATTATGTTGGATGTATCGACGACAGGAAGTCCACTTTAGGTTACATTTTTCTGATTGTAAGAAGATGGTGGATTTAGTCGAGAGGTCATTACAGCTACACTATGACAATAAAAGCTATAGAGCTCTACTACAATAGTGACAAGAGTTCAGTAAAGTCAAAACATATCGACATCAAGTTCTTGTCATCAATGATAAAGTTTGGGAATCATATTTTGTCTGTTGATAGTGATAGTTGTTGGCCCAGAGGTCCTTGACTCTAGTTTTGATGATGATTAACTCATGTAGTTATAGTTTACTAATAATCTTGTGTTTAAATAGTTTCAGTGATTGACCAGATATTAGTAGGTGTTTGGCTTCAACAGAGGAGTTTTGGAGCTAACACGACATGATTCAAGAGCTCGAGCGTCAAGATCGCATCTAGTACTCGGTTGGAGTCAAGCTCGTTGGATTGCGTTTGGATCGAGTCAACTTGAAGAAGGAGTTCTACAAGAAGACCTTGGCTTGTTTTGTTTAGTTTAAATCTTGTGTAAAGGTAGATAGTATTGATATGCTCAAGTTCACACACACACACACATACACACACAAGTTTAAAGTATATTAGTTTTGGTTTTCAGTTTAACCGGTTTTGGATTTCATGTCAAAAACATAGATATATATCTTATATGTATATTGGATTCTATCCATATACAATATGCTTCAAAGTTAGTTCAATATCATGTTTTTGTATTTAGACAAGTTTTGGAAAAATCGGATTTCCATTTCAAAGTTTGGTTTTTGGAAAATACCGATTTTATTTAAAGCCTAATTTCAGTATCACAAAATGATTAAAATAGTTTATAATATGTGTTGAATTTTTGTCACACATATTTGTATTTCAAAGATCTTATAAGAACTTATTTTTATGAAATTTATGAGATTTTATGAGATTTTATTGAAGGTAAAAAGATCAAGTTTTTAATCCCCAAAACATGTGACTTGGCCTTCTGCCGGTCGACCGAGGCAGAAGTCGGTCGACCGGTCCGGTCGACTGATGTGCACAAACGTTCACAGGCCGTTTTGGCTAGAGGGCCGGTCGACCGACCCGGTCGATTGTCAAAGAGCTCTGCTCTCTGGATCTGGCCCCGGTCGACCGGGCGGTCAACCAGCAGAGAGCTCTGCTCTCTTTATCTAGGCCTCAGTCGATCGGACGGTCGACCGGTGGCTCAACGGTCATAAAAATGATCGTTGGCCGGTCGACCGGGCGGTCGACCGGAAGGGCAGTTTTGCCCTTTCCTGGCTGCCAACAGGCAGATTTTTGAGAGGCTATATATATGCCTTCTCTTGAGCTGTTTTTACCAAGATTTGAGAAGAGAAAATTTTCTATCTTTTAAGTGTCTTTTAGCAAGAGTTTTTGTGGTTAAAAGATTTATTTTTATTTGTTTTTAAAGTGTTGGAAAATTCAAATAATAGAGAGTCTTTTCGGAAATGGTTTTTAATCCTGATTTCAATATCTATTTGGAGATTTTCTCAAGTATTTTTCTTTGTTCTAAATACTTTATTTTCTCACACTTGAGCTATCTATCATATCTATTAGGATCTTGTTTTGTGAGGAAAATTGGTTTGTGATCTTTGTGATCTCCAAGAGTTGTAATCTTTCTTTGCTCTTAGTTTGTGAGTATTCCTCTTGTGTAGAGGTGATTGTGGAGGAGTTTGAGTTGGTTGTTATCCCCCTAAGTGTAGACGTGATTGAGGTTGGAGTTTTGGCTTTGTGCCTATCCCTCTAGTGAGAGGTGATTGTTTTTGTGCCTTGCCTCTTGTGTAGAGGTTGTTGTTGGTTGAGAGAGGAGTTGTATACTCCAAGTTTGTATTACCCAAATCTTCAGTGGAGGTTCCCTATGTGGGAAGTCCTGTGTGGATGCATTAGTGAAAATCCTTCTGTGTGAAGGCGGGGACGTAGAGCAGTGGCTCGAACCTCGAAACAAATCTCGGTGTTTACAATTGATCCACTATCTCTAAATTCTCTTTCTTATATTGTTCCTTGCATTATTTCATATTGTTCATATCATACTTATATGCTTGGTATTGTTTGTATGTCTCACTTGTGTTGAACCAAGAGAGCTTCATATAGCACCTCAACTCTTATTTAGAGGAATTTAGAGGAGATACTCCAGAGCCCTTCACCGGAAATTCGGCTACACTCTTTGGTTACATTAAGTGTGTTGCAATTAGTTTTTATTTCCGCATCATTTGTCACTAGATTAGCCATACACCTATTCACCCCCCTCTAGGTGTACTTTCAATTGGTATTAGAGCCTACACTCTTGATATTAGGTTTAACAACCTAGGAGTGAGATCTTGGTTGCTAATCTAGTATTTGTATTTGCACACATATAGTTTATATACTCATGGATTTCATGACCCCTCCTGTGTTTGATGTTTCTAACATCGATGTATGGAAACTTAAAATGAGTATGTACCTAAAAATCCTAGGAATGCATATTTACCTTGCCGCTACAAAGAAATCTTATCTTGATAATAGCAAGCATATAGAGGCCAATTCACAAACCCTTGAGACACTTAGGAGCACTCTAAGCAAAAATTATCTTATGACTGTTTCTCATTGTGATTCCGCTTTTCAGTGTGGAACACTTTGACCTCTCCAAAGTTTCAAATGCCAAAATATGTAGAGGAGGAATCTAGTGGAGATGAGTCCGACAACCTTGCTACATGGTCCAAGGGAATGACTCCCTTGAGGTACATTCGGAAACTCAACTAGATGATAGTGCTAGTTCTTCTGATGATGATTATATAGATGTCGATGCTTTGAATAAAGAACTTTCTATTGTATGTGAAAAATTGCTTGAAAAATATAAAGTTTTGAAAAAGAAAAGCTTTGGATTAAAAGAAGAAAATAAAAATTTGTCTTCTAAACTTGATATTGTTTTGCAAGAGAGGGATGAGATTTCAAATGAGAGGGACTCATTGAAATCTCAACTCGATTTTGTTTTAAATGGAAACAAAATTTTGAAAAACAAAAATGATTGTAATGATGTTTTGAAGAATAATGAGATTTTGTCTTCAAAACTTGAAATTGTTTTAAAAGAGAACCAATCTTTGAAAAATAAATTGCTTCAATTTCAAAAGAACTAGATATGATCTCCAAGAAAAATATTTCTTTGAAAAATGGTTTAGATTCACGTGTTTGCCATGCTTCACTATCTAGTGTACCTATTGCATGCTCCACCTCTTCTTCTAATATTGAGAATGACATATGTGTTTTAAATAAGAGTGTTGATTGTTTGGGCTCCACTTTGAGCCAATGTGCCATGAACCACTCAAGATTGGAATCCATGTTTCACAAGAAACATGCTCCTCCTTTGCATGCACACAAAGCACGGCATACATATGCTTCTCACGTTCATACACATAACACTATGTATTCTCATGTGTACACATGTACACATTGTGGACGTAAGGGCCACCTTATAAAATTTTATTATGATAGAATACATACTTCAAATTTTGCAAACAAATTTTTTGGGTTAGGAAAGATGCTAACCCCCATGGACTCAATAATGTATGGGTACCAAAAGCCACTCCTATTTTATTTGATGTAGGTGTGGGCTCTCACTTGACGTGAGAGTAATGGTGCCATGATGGTGGATGCGTTCCGAGCTAAAATGGTAACACTTTTTAGATGCATTACTTTCAAGGGGAGTTTGGTAGGAAAACCACCATGGTTTGGAGATCTAAAGATGTGCCCTAATAGTTTTGGTAACTATCTCTATCTTCCATTCAGGTTTCATGCTTTCATATTGTTGATTTTTTAGCATGTTTTAGTTTTTCATGATTGTTATTAAATGCCATGTTATTTAGACTTATAACATACATGTATAGTAATTGAGATACACCCATATTCATATGGATCCATATTTTGTGTTCTCACTATAGTTTAACTATTGTGTATAACATAACTCTAAGACATGTGCATTTACTTAATGATCATATTGGTTTTTGTTTATGTTTTATGCTTCATGTTTTGATTACATGTTTAACATGTAGTTTTCATTAAAACTTGTATAGATACTTGTACAACTAATGAGCCATATTTGATTTTTGTACTTAATTGCTCACTTGTACCCATTAGATGTACTAGTATAGCGTAGTTTTAATGATTCGTGCATTTTGACTTGTATTCCCTATTTTATACATGTTTTTCATGAAAATGTATTTAGCTTTATGTATATGTCAATTTTGCCAAAACTTTAAGATATACATGTATACCCTTGAGTCACTTGCTTTTTATGTAAAATTCTATTATGGACTCATTTGTGTTTGGGATATGTATGTATACTTCTAGTTTAGACAAAACATACATATACCTTGAAGCCTATTTAGTTTTGATGATTTTCATGTTTTTGAGAAGGAATTTCTTAATTGAGCTTAAATGTCTTATTCCATGATTTTGTTAATTACATGACTTTGTACACTCACATTACTTGATGTTTTCTCATGACTTTATTTTCATGAGTCTTATATGTGCTTTATAGATTTTGAGTGTCAATTATTGAGTGATTTTCATGTTTTCATGGATATATTCTTATTTTATTTCTTACTTGAAGGACTTCGTTCTAGTTTTCAAGATTATCATAAAACTAGTTGCGTATTTCTTCATTTTGGAAGAGTTTTCAATTATATTAAAATTATTCAAATTCATATTTTTGAAAACCCCTTCCTTCTAAGGGCGGATGGATGGGCGACCATGCCTTGTGTGCTCAAATTGAAAATCTTTTTAACATGTGCATGAAAAGAGAGATAATTATGAGTTATACACTTGATCCTCATTATATTTTCAATTAGTATCACAATTGATATTTTTTTTGTATACTCATATTTTATTTTCTATATATGTATGCTTTAAACTTCAAATAGTATCAATTTCGATTGGTATTTACTTTTTCATACATATATATGTGACTTGATTGTGCTTACTATATCTTTACATCTTAAAGCATAAATTATGTTTATGCTAAGCTTAATTTAGTACTTAATGTCAATTATTTTTCAATAAGTATCTTATACAAGCTTATGCATGGTTTTTATTAGTATTTCATAAAGGGGGAGAAAAATTCGTGTTTTATCTTTTAATCGAATTTATTTTCAATTGGCATCTTACTCCCACTCTTTATGATGAAAATGCTTTATTTTAATATATGCTAACATTTTAATATTGGTATCAATAATCTTAATTGGCATTATTCTCAATTTGGTATCTTTATTATAAAATGAGTGTATTTTCAAAGAATATGGTTTCTATTTTCAATTGATTTTTTACTTTCAATTGGTATCAAAATCTATAATATATATTTCAATTGGTATCAAAAACGTACAATGTGACATTTTCTATTGGTATCCAAAATTTACAAGACATTTTAAATTGGTATCAAGATATTTTCAATTGGTATCTTTTAGTATCTTAAAATTTTGTTTACTTTCAATTGGTATCTCAAAAATATTTTGTTTATTTTCAATTGGTATCATAATGTTTCGATGTATACCTTTATCATAAATTGATAAATTTTTTAATTTGTATCATAGTGTTTTGATATGGATTGTTTATATGTAAGGGAAGCTTAACATCTTCTCTATATATATATAGATTCATGTTGAGTGTATCTCATATTGAGGAGCTTGACCTCTCTTCTCTATATCTTACACGTGTGTAGAGGGAGCTTCACATCCCCTTTTATACATTATAAATTATGCGTTATGTGATTAGGGTTTAGTCATCTCTTTTTCATGTAATGCATGTATGTAGGGGGAGTTAACTTTACGTCTCTCCTCTTCATGAATGTATATCACATATACACCTTCTTGGTTGATTTGATAAAAAGGGAGAGAAATTTTTTTATTGAGTTTATTTATGCCCCTTTGTTGATGATTTGACAAAAAAGGGAGAGAAATTTGGAGTTTTATATATGCATGTTTATGCATGTTTATTTCATTTCCTTGTTTTATACAAAATAGATGTTTATTTCATTTCCTTGTTTTATACAAAACAGGGAAGAAGAATTTTGAGAATTTATATATGCATGTTTATTTTTCAATTAGTATCAGAGCATATATGTTTTGTTTATGCAAAAAGGGGAGAAGTATTCTTCATTTATGCATATATGTGTTATTTGGTTTATGCATTCATTGAATATCTTTATTGTTTATTGCTATGCATGAGTTAAGGGGAGCTTCTATGAAGCTTAACTTTAAGCCATGCATATATAACTCCATGAGTTTTGTCATCATAAAAAAGGGGGAGATTGTTGGCCCAGAGGCCCTTCACTCTAGTTTTGATGATGATTAACTCATGTAGTTATAGTTTACTAATAATCTTATGTTTAAATAGTTTCAGTGATTGACCAAGATATTGTAGGTGTTTGGCTTCAACAAAGGAGTTTTGGAGCTAACACGAGGTGATTCAAGAGGTCGAGCGTAAAGATCGCATCTAGTACTCGGTTGGAGTCAAGCTCGTTGGATCGCCTTTTGATCGAGTCGACTTGGAGAAAGAGTTCTACAAGAAGACCTCGGTTTGTTTAGTTTAGTTTAGATCTTTTGTAAAGGTAGATAGTATTGATATGCTCAAGTTCACACACACACAAGTTTAAAGCATATTGGTGTTGGTCTTCAGTTTAACCAGTCATATCAAACACACACACACACACACACACACACACACACACACACACATATATATATATATATAGAGAGAGAGAGAGAGAAATGTAAATCAGCTGACACATGAGGCAACTCCCTCCTATGTCGCACTCAAAAATCATATTTTCCGAGTGAATTTTCAAGATCCGACCGCACATTATCATATTCATATTCTAAAATATGCACATATAAAAAATCAAGTGATTTGAAATACGTTTACTCATTGATCTAATCGTTCCATTTTGTTCTATTGTTAAAAAACCGTTAATGTTTGAACCCAAAGAAAATGAAAGAAACAAACTTCAAATCACTTGATTTTTTATATGTGTATATCTTAAAATATGAAGATGATAATGTGCGATCGGATCTTGAAAATTTACTCGGGAAATTGATTTTTGAGTGCGACATAGGAGGGAGTTGCCTCCTGTGTCAGCTGATTTACATTTCTCTCATATATATATATATATATATATATATATATATATATATATATATATATATATATATATATATATATATATATATATATATATATATATCTTATATGTATATTGGATTCTAATCCATATACAATATGCTTCAAAGTTGTTTCAATATCATGTTTTTGTATTTAGACAAGTTTTAGAAAAATCGGATTTCAATTTTAAAGTTTGGTTTTTGAAAAATACTGATTTTATTTAAAGCCTAATTTCAATATCACAAAAATAGTTCAAATAGTTTATAATATGTGTTGAATTTTTGTACACATATTTGTATTTCAAATATTTTATAAGAACTTATTTTTATGAAATTTATGAGATTTTATGGGATTTTATTGAAGATAAAAGACCAAGTTTTTAATCTCCAAAACATGTGATCTGGCCTTCTGCCGGTCGACTGGACGCTCGACCAAGGCAGAAGTCGGTCGACCGGTCCGGTCGACCGATGTGCACAAATGTGCACAGACCGTTTTGGCTGGAGGGCCAGTCGACCGACCCGGTCGACCGCCAGATAGCTCTGCTCTCTGGATCTGGCCCCGATCGACCGGGTGGTCGACAGGCAGAGAGCTCTGCTCTTTGTATCCAGGCCTCGGTCGACCGGGCGGTCGACCGGTGGCTCAACAGTCATAAAAATGATCGTTGGCCGGTCGACCGGAAGGGTAGTTTTGCCATTTCCTGGCTGCCAACGGGCAGATTTTTGAGAGACTATATATATGCCTTCTCTTGAGCTGTTTTTACCAAGATTTGAGAAGAGAAAAATTTCTATCTTTCAAGTGTTTTTCAGCAAGAGTTTTTGTGGTTAAAAGATTTATTTTTATTTGTTTTTAAAGTGTTGGAAAATTCAAAGAAAAGAGAGTCTTTTGGGAATTGGTTTTTGATCCTGATTTCAATATCTATTTGGAGATTTTCTCAAGTGTTTTTCTTTGTTCCAAATATTTTATTTTCTCACACTTGAGCTATCAATCTATCCTATCTATTAGGATCTTGTTTTGTGAGAAAAATTAGTTTGTGATCTTTGTGATCACTAAGAGTTGTAATCTTTCTTTACTTTGAGTTTGTGAGTATCCCTCTTGTGTAGAGGTGATTGTGGAGGAGTTTGAGTTGGTTGTTATCCCTCTAAGTGTCGTGTTGTTGGTTGAGAGAGGAGTTGTGTACTCCAAGTTTGTATTACCCAAATCTTCAGTGGAGGTTTCTTGTGTGGGAAGTCCTGTGTGGACGCATTAGTGAAAATCCTTCTATGTGAAGGAGGGGACGTAGAGCAGTGGCTCAAACCTCGAAACATATCTCGGTGTTTGCAATTGATCCACTATCTCTAAACTCTCTCTTATAATGTGTCTTGCATTATTTCATATTGTTCATATCATACTTATATGCTTGGTATTGTTTGTGTGCCTCACTTGTGTCCAAGAGAGTTTCATATAGCACCTCAACTCTTATTTAGAGGAATTTATAGGAGATAGTTCAGAGCCCTTCACCAGGAATTCGGCTACACTCTTTGGTTACACTAAGTGTGTTGCAATTAGTTTTTAATTCCACATCATTTGTCATTAGATTAGCCATACACCTATTCACCCCACTTTAGGTGTACTTTCAATAGTACTATTCTTAACATTACAAATTCACTCATTAAAGGACTTCCACCTAAAGTCTTCTTAGAGCATATTGCTCATATGGGGATGGCTAGTCATGATGATATCCTTATTTAGTGGGAGTGAAATTTAATTTAAGAAATATTATTTCTAAGTGCAATTTATGTATATTTGTTGATTTCGATAATAAAGTTATAACTGTTTTTTTCCTAAAGTCTACTTTTGCGCATTTGAGTTTGTTGAAGCAGTTAGACTCGTTGGATTCATAAGGCTAGACTCGTTGGAGTCATAAGACTAGACTTGTTGAAATTATACCTTATTTGATCAGAGAACATTTTCATGCTACACGTCCACATTTGATTTATGTCGTTAAGAGTTCTGAAACTTGTGATGTGGAAGGTCCTATCTCGATTATACAGAAGGTAACGACCGCCATGTTCGGTGGCAGGACACTTAATAGACCAGATTATTTTGAAACGTGGTTTGTTGGCTGTTAAAGTTTTGATGTCATAAAGTCATGCATAATATCTATTCAGTACAATTTGTTTCGCCCAAGTAGGAGATTGTTAGACTTATTATGCTTTTAAAGTCTAATTTAATTTGGGCCTAATCAAGTCAATTGGATATTTGTACCTGCCCACTTAACCTATGTTGTTTGACCCAATAAATAACTGATCAAGCATAAATGGTTTGTGTCTAGACACGTTTTCAATTACACTTAGCCATGAGTGTATTTAAATTAAATGTGGGACTCATCTACACGTGTGAAACTCGTGTTACAAATCAAGAGCCTAAATCTATGATGAGTTGAACTAAGGTTCTTTGATGCTATAAATATCATGGGTAGGATTTCCTCTCCACCCAAATGACAATCTCTCTCTTGGAGGCCTCTCATCTGCTCTAAGGAGAAATAAGAGAATTCAGTGGCTGGAGAGACGAATCCTCTCCCTCAACTCCGGTATCCTCGAGATCGTGCAACCTTCGGCATCCCTTTCTGATGAAATCAGGTATGCCTAAAACCCTCTTTCCTTTTGATCATGATAAAGAGGCTATGCATGTATGAGATCTTGTATGGAATAAAATTAGATCTAACACCCATATGTCATGAACATAAGGCGCGATTATATGCCCGTTAGAGAGATAACAGAGTTTTCTGTGACATGACTGGCATCAACTATTGCTAAGCAAGAGTCTCTTCAGTCAATTATTTTCTGCGTTCTTAGCGCTGAATGTATTAACACTTGAAGCTGAACTGGGATTGAGATTTGTTATATTGACTATCTTGCCTCGCTCTTCAAGTTTCAGGTAACCAAAGTTGGGAGAGTTTTCATTCAGTTTGATAGCATGGATGGTTGTATCTAAGGCTGGGAATTTGTGGAGCAAAAGCTCTTTCAGAGGAGTAGAACACTTTGCAGTTGGTTTCATTTTTCATTGTTCTCTTACCTTTATTTGCTTGTAATGTGCATTATTGGGCATCATTGTTTTACAGTTGTGTTATTTTATGTGATGTTATGCAAAGCAATAGCAAGAGAATTGTGCACATGAATTCCTGAAGGAAAAGAAAAGAAAAGAACAAAGCATTTATCATTGACAACTTGACGATTATTTTCCGCTATTTGTTTTTAGGGCGTGTTTGGTTGCAAGGAAGTGGGCTGAAGTAAAGAAATGGGGAAATACAATTGCTCACTTTCCTATTTATCTAAACACCGAAAAAGAAAAATGAGAAAACCCTTTTCTCTTTTCCCTTTTACATAATCATTTCCTCACTTCCAGGGGTTACAGTTAAGTTTGCGGTCATGTAAATCTCATTTGTAATAAGTTGTAACATAAAACAGTTAATTTTGTGATCATGTAAATCTCACTTGTATTCTAATTACAATCTAATTTTATTTTTCTTAATTAATTTTCATTTTAATATTATTTCACGGTCAACTTTATGGTCAAAACTTTTTCACTTTCACTTTCATATTACCATCAAACACCGGAAAATACATAACATTTTTCAAACCACACTTCCCAACAACATGCAAACACCGTCAATTCTCAAGTTCTAAAGAGAACTATTACTACTTTCTCACTTTCTCACTTCCACCCCTAACCAAACATCCGCTTAGTAAATTTTTCCTTGGTTAGTAGTAACATAGATGAGCCAAGAAACAAAATCCTACACTTTTCAATTCTTTGGTGAAAGAAATTATCTCGATGAATCGTCACTTTGAGCAAAATTGGAGTCAAATGACTCGAATTAACATTACATCATGTTTTAGAAGAAAACAAAATAATATTGTTTTATGTCATCGGGGCTATTCCCATTGTTTTCGATTTCATTCATTTGTTACTTAAAATTCAGCCACATACTATCATGTGTTACCAACCATTGAGCTCTAACAGGGATTTTGCAACACTATAGTTATCTCGATAGGATTTTAGAAAAGAAAGCTCATTAATAAATTCTATTATATAAAAAAGAAACTGACCAAATTCAGTTTTAAATTTGCATAAAAATTATAATCTAATAAAGATCTTCTTCCAGGTGAAATCCGATCCGAATCCGATAAATTATTGAATTTGAATACTCAAGTGAATTTGAAGTGGATTTGGATCTACAAATGGATCCTCCAAGTTTATAATGGATCCAGGAGGGGGTTTGGATCTCCAAGTGGACCCTAGAGGATCCGCCCGAATCCGACCCGTTCGCGCCCCTTAGTCGGGATGGCTAACGGGGCTAACAAGACGAATCGAGTTGATTCGTCACATTTGTCAGACGAATCTGTTACGAGATGAGTTCAACCTGTCGGATTCAATGAGATGAATTGAATTTCAGGAGAACGAATCAGCTCCCTTGACCCGATTTACTACCGAAATTTGCCAAGACGATTTCTCGTATTTTGTGGGTTAAAAAAAATAATCATAATCATATAAAAGGTTAAAAATAATTTTCCTCTCTCACTCTCACTTACAACCACAAAACTGCTTGAATTAAAAAAAAATTAGGGGGATCGGGGTAAATTTATCACGACTCGATTCGTCTCGGCGGTCTCGTGATTCATCACGGCACAGAACCAACCATCCCGTATGTAAGTTGACCCGTATTAACCCATATTATTTACGGATCAAATACGAATCAACCCGTATCCATATTGTGCCACTAAACAGGTCGGGTCAAATCGGATCAACCCGATAGTCATCCCTAGCCCTCAGTGCAAACCTCAGATTCACAAGTATTTTTCGTTTTTACTTTCTTTTTTTTTCCCCTCTTTTTCTTTTGTCCAGCTTTACTCGCTCCAAGCACAAAGCCCTAACCCTCCTTCAAAATTTCATTTGTTTTCTCCAAAAATTTTTTGGAAGATAAGCACAGTTCTTCGCCATGGCGATTTGTTCTTGTTCTCTTCAGCCTTCGTTTAGTCCTCGATTTCTTCCTCTTTCGAGAGCAGCGTCTTCGCTTCCTTCTCTCTGTCAGAAGAATCGTTCATGGGTTTCTTCTCCCTTCAGTCGCAGAATCAGAGGTACCCAAAGTTCTCTCCTTTTTCCTCTTTCTCTCACTCTTTCTTTGGGTGAATTGTTCCTGTGGTTGTTTAATTAGGGATTTGGAAAATCGAAAAGGATCTCATACTTTGACTACTGCTGTACAATTTCCCTATTTAGAAGAGAAAAGTAAAACTACTAGCTGTCTACATGTTCTAACTCTTGTCAATGCAAAGACGATGTGAAGACGATATTCCTTTTACGCTATTTACTATCCCAGATTTGTAAGTTTATTAAACTGTACTTACTTTTAAGTTCAAGATGTAGGTTTTCTAACTGTAGGTTAACTAACTTTATAGTCCGCTTGGATACAAAATCGAGTTATCTCCAAACTGGATTGGGATGAGAACCAGAAGGGAAATTGCTAGATTTTGATGAGAAGGGAAAAAGAAGAGAGGGATATGAGAGAGAACAGAAGGGGAACACTTCTTCTTTTTTTTTTTTTTTTTCTTCTTGTACTTTTTAGAGTTAAGAAAAATCTTGTCTGATTGGATTTTTGTAAACTACAGAGCAAACCCAATTTTTGAGGTTGGATCACTGCACTATGTTTACTACATAATATAAACCAAATGGACTTCCAGTTGGTTTTTTGGAGTTAGATGACCTGACTGCAGAAAAAACAGTTAAGAAAACTTAACTACAGAGCCACACAGGCACTTAGACTTAGACTTGGACAATTCTTTAGACAGGAACTTTTGTGGCATCCCTGTCATATTATTTTTTCCGAAATTGGTTAAGTGATATGGTGATATCTTCATCTCAAAAGTTGTTGAAGATGTCTGAAGCAAGGTTTTGAAAGCTACCCACAGTTTCAGTTGTCTCTCTATATTTTCAATTTTGGAGTTTCAATGGTTTGGATTGGCTTTGAAAGGCTTGTATGCTTATCCTTCTACGGGAATTTGAAAGTGGACAGGACAAAGAGTCTTTATTGACTGAACGAGATTTCTTGCTCCTGATCTCTGCTACCTGGCTCAGAGAACTTCAGTAGTTTGCATATCATTGCCTTTTTATCACTCATTTTCATTAAGCTTGGGGCAGTAGAGATGTGAAGGAATAACAACATAAGAGGAAATAGAGGTTTATCATTTAAAGGCCTAGGAATCTCTTCTAGATTTTTGAAGTGGATCATCTATGAAATAGGTTTCACATGTTTTTTGAGAGACTTCCGTCAGTAAAACAAAGCAAAGAAAACCATTGCATGTTTTGAGGTTCATTCAAGCATAAAAAGTTATGCTATATTCTTTAGATTTCTCAGATATTTTCTTTTCTTTTTTCCTTTTCTTTTTCTTTCTGTGTGGTTGGTTTGGTTGGGGCCAATGACACTCATTGTTCCACTATTCCTTTTGAACTTTATTGTTAATATGTAAAGGTAAATGCTACTCCTGAAATCAGATACTTGTTACTAAAATCATAATGTTATTCCCTAAACTCGAGTGAATCACATATTGCTTCTTTTTAAATTTCAATGTTCTATTATTGCAATTGTAGCTGCATAATTGTTATAACGTTAAATCCTGAATTTAAACTACATATTATGTGCTCTATGTTATTATATTTACGTTATTATATTAAGTGATGCACTTGCAAGGTTAGATGTGAACCTTTCCTTTTTGAATTATAACTATTTGGGGGTTTTCCTATATATACCCCCAAATCTTCCCTATTCCTGAAATTACCACCCAAATCTTCATATTTTTAAAATTACCCCCCAAAATTTTAAATTTGACCAAAAATGCCCTCACTGTCAGCTACTATTAAAAATTTAACAATTTTGAAATCAAATTACCCATTTACCCCTAATGTTGTGGCCCCAACTCCTCCCCCTCCGCCCCATCTCCTCCCCCTAATTCTTCTTCTTTTTCTTCTAACAGTGAGCTCTGCCTCGACCCGAGAGATCCCGAATCCTTCTCCAATTTCTGACAATTGACATCAATGACAAGCTTGTTGGGCTGCATGTCGGCAGAAGAATTAAATGGTCTCAAAACCCGACTGTGAGTTTCCCTTGGCGAGCTGTTCTCTTTAGCGAGAAGCCTTGTCCTCTACTTCTTCAGCAAGTCGATGAATTCGGTAGTCTACATTTTGCAGATGATCTCACCGCGGAGAGAGATCCTTCATCAGCTCCCACGTGTTGATGATCTCTTGGGGCTCTTTGCTCAACATTCTCTTTTTGGATTGTGGAGTGAAACGAGCAGGAAGAGGAAAGATTTTGTTTACCTTTGTGATTTGGGATTCTTTCTCCTGCTCTTTTGCTTCTCCATGGGCTCTCTCTTCGCTGCGATTGAGATTGAGAACACCGTAAGTGGTGGAAGTGAGGGAGACTACATGGTGAGTGGAGGAGATCTTGTGATCGAGATCGAGATCGAGATCAATGTAGCCCATCTCTCTCTTTCTTTCTTCTTCTAATTCTTCTTCTTTTTCTTCTCTGTTTCAGTTTCTAAGAAGAGGGAGCAGTCATTGGGCCTGTGGACCGTTGAGGGTAAATGCGAGATTTCACAAAAATTTGACTGATATACTGATAATATTTTTTTTTTATTCTTTTTAACTAATGGTAGCAGAAGTTTTAGAATTATGAAAGAATTTGGGGTAATTTTAGAAGTATGAAGATTTGGGGGGTAATTTTAGAAATAGAGAAGATTTGGGGGGTATATATAAGAAAAACCCAAATATCTGTTATTTGTAATATGGGGAGATCTAACCTTTTCAATTGTTGTACAATAGAAAAGGATAAAGAAAACATTTTATTTTGCAATTAAAAGCCTGATGATAAGTAATATTTCCTATCCACTTATCTTTAGTTCAATGCTTTCTTTGAACAAATGTTAACTTGTGTTGAGATTTCTTTGTTCTATGTAAAGAGAAGGGCCCAGAGCTGAAGGATCATAAAAAAAAATTATTAAATACCTCAAATCTATATAGAAGAAAGTTTGTATCATTTGGCTGTTTGGCTTTTTATTATGTGTTAAAAACTGAATGCAAATTCTTATAGCAAAATTTTCATCTTCAACTCTTGCTACAGAAAATTTCTGAGCAAAGGAGACTGTATAATGCTCCTCGTTTGGATGAACTTAAACATACATAATCAATAAGTTAGCTTTTCTCTCCGCCTATTAGCCCAATAAGTATTGTATTAACCCGGTTTCTCTTCAATAGTTTTCTTGGCCAGGATCTTGGACCAATTTTAAGTGCCTGACATCATTTGGCACTTGGTTACAAATTTTTTTCACATACTCTATTACTATGGAGTCCACTCTATAGTTGACACAAATGTTATGGAAAAGTCTTGGAACATGAGTGTGATGACTTTGAAGCTATATCATTACAGTGGCTTCAGGGTCATTCATTTGGAAATCCTAACCTCATTCAACTGCTGCTTCATATTTTTAGGAAAGCATGAAATGTGGTAGAAAAAGTATTTGTTAATTCTAGTCACTATCTTGAACTTCCGTCTTGACTTTGAACAATGACATTTTCTCTTGTTTTGTATGAGATGAATGAAGCATCTTTCATGATATCAAAGTACTTTTAAAGTGAACTTAAATTTCATGCCTTCATACTATTCTACGACTTGAGGTCTAGCGGATAAATTATGCCAACTTGTAATCTTTTAAACATAATTGAACATTTATTTATCACAGGCATTATTGCTTCTCCAGAAAAGAATTTGGCTATCCATTATCTCAGTTATTCTCTATCAGATATTAGTCCTTACATCTATGTTCTTTGTTTGCTTCTTGACCTTGAATATTGATTTTATCCAAATCCCTGGAATGTATGGTAAGATGATTATTTATGCACTCTGACTAGTGGGATGATTTTTCTTTTGGGGTCTATATGTTGATGCATATTCTACTTTTTTTTATCTGGCTAACTGTGTTCAGAACTTCAATGAAATTTACATGAAGTATATTGGCTTGGCAATTCAGGTCGTTTAACCCTTGAGTCATTTCAATCACGATGCTCTTCTGCTGCAGCAGCTGCAGCAGCAGATGAAACTACAGTTATACAAAGTGAATATACTGGTGATTTGCCATTTGATACTGAGCAATCTACCCATGTGGCCATACATGAAAACCCTGAAAACGATGAAAGTACAGACGACCCTGAAAATGATGAAAGTACAGACGACCCTGAATACTTGAGTGGTCACAAAATGGTCAGAGTCTGTGATAAACTAATTGAAGTATTTATGGTTGATAAGCCCACAACAACTGACTGGCGAAGGTTGCTAGCTTTTAGCAAGGAATGGAACAATATTAGGCCTCATTTTTATAAGCGGTGCCAAGAAAGAGCAGATGCTGAGAGCGATCCAGGAATGCAGCACAGACTTCTTCGACTTAGTAGAAAACTCAAGGAGGTATTGACAAACATTTCAAGTTCTCTGCAGCTGAGCATGCTTTGACTCTGGTTGCATAGATTAGTGCACATCTTGATCAGCTTTCTGGCAGATGCTATATCTTCCCAGTGGCTTAGTGTATAGCAGTTGGTGCATATCTGCTATGTGGTTCACTGGCTGGTGACCAAATAATGAAAAACTGCCCAATCTCTCAGGATGTCTTCTCAGTTCCTGCTTAATTGTGTTCCTAAACAAAATTTTTCCTAAAAAGGTTTCTGTTGTTGCACTTTTTAGTTTTATTAGATTATTTCAAAAGTAATCCATTATTGCCAATGCAGATAGATGATGATGTGCAAAGCCATGATGAACTTCTTGAAGTGATTAAAAAAGCACCTTCTGAAATCAGTGCTATTGTTTCTAGACGCCGTAAAGATTTCACAAAGGAATTCTTTGTGCACCTTCATACCGTTGCAGAATCATATTACGAGAACCCTACAGAGCAAAATGGTAAGATTGAAATTATCCATTTGCACCCATTTTTTTTATTAATTTAATTATATGATCGGTTTCTTGATGTGGATAAAGAACTCATACCTTAGGATCACATAGGTCCTGTCCCTCTCTTCTTTTTATCCCTTTGCTTTACTTGTTATTTTTATTTTCCCTTTCTTTTTTGGGCGAGGTGGTGGGGTTTTCATATAAAAGTATAAATATTTTTGAGGAACTACAGCATGACTAATAGCTAGCCCATTCATTAATGTTTTGTTTAATGAGTCTGCTAAATAAGTTGGTAAGACTTTGACCTAATCTTATATAACAGTTCTCCATACAAGGTGCACAATATGAGTCTGGGCAAAGAAGCACAAGTTTGTGTATGAACTTCTATTATCTGTAGATTTCTCCATTGCTTTTCGTTACTTCTGTTAGACAGGAATCTGCCATGGCAATGCTTTGAGTTTATTTTCTATTCTCAGAAGCATATTAATATTCTCCCATTATAGTGGAATTATTGGTTTAACTGCTGTAAATTTCCAACTAGAGTTGGCAAAGCTTGGGAATGCTTGTCTAGCTGCTGTGCAAGCATATGACACTGCAACAGAAAGTATCGAGGCTCTGAATGCTGCAGAGTTGAAGTTCCAAGATATCATTAAGTCTCCTACAATAAGTGAGGCATGCAAGAAGATTGACAACCTGGCAGAAAAGAACCAACTTGATTCTGCTCTGATGTTGATGATCAGCAAAGCTTGGTCAACTGCCAAGGAATCAAATATGATGAAAGATGAGGTATGAAGTAGTAAAGAAATTGGAATATTAAATTATGAGACATAATATCAGTGTCACTATTCATAAGGCTGCATTATGTGTAAATGGAAGTCATACAAGCAAAACGAGCATTGTATTTTAGCTGCAGCTTTCCTACTTGTATATATGGAAAACTAAAGACAAAAAATGTCTGGTTTGATAGTTTATTAAGCTAATTCAGCGATCATTTACTTTTCTTTTAGCACTTACATATAAAAGTAATGCAGGTAAAGGACATACTGTATCATTTATACAAGACAGCAGTCGGTAACCTTCAGAGATTAATGCCAAAGGAGATCAGGATCCTCAAGTATCTTCTGACAATTGAGGATCCTGAGGAACAGATGTCTACGCTGAAGGATGCATTTACGCCAGGGCAGGAACTCGAAGGGACGGATGTAGACTGCTTGTACACGTACCAACCCTCACTTGAAAGATTAGTTACTTTTTGTGATTTTTTTGGGATCTTTGGGATCATAGGAGCGAGCAAGTTCATTTGTTGATTATGTTCTTTGTCCTATTTGCAGAACGCCACAGGAGCTGCACACTTGGATAAGGACCGTTGTGGATGCATACCATTTTAGCAGAGAAGGCACTCTCATAAAGGAAGCAAGAGACTTAATGAACCCAAAGATCATCCAGAGACTGGAGTCCCTAAAGAAACTAGTTGAGAATAACTTTCTGTAGGTTTCGCCATTTAAGATAGCAGCTTTATACACTCGCATAAATCTCAATATTCTTGTACATTGTTTCAGAGGCTTAAATTGCCAGAAACTAGATTCTCGATGTCCCATAAATAGGTCCTATATTCACGTAATTTAGAGACTGACATGGTCTCCTGCATGTTGTTTGTATTTATGCATAATAGGTTCACAAGGAACTCTTTGTATCATGTAAAAAAGATGAAATTAGTAATATATCACGCCTTTGTTTTCCTTTTCCTTTTTCCCATTTTAAGTTCTGCTGTATGAACTGGTGGAATACTTACGTTTGAAAGATGTAATTTCTGGATTTTCTTGCAGGAGAATTGATATTATCTGGGGAAAATTTTCTTTGCTTTGATTTTTTTTTTTTCCTCCTTTCTTTCTACTTTCTTGGTACAAGATAAAGTATAACAAAATGCTGGTCTGTGGGTTTAGTTTGGTTTAGATCTGATGGACTGATCTCTCTGCTGTTACTCATTAGCTGCTGCTGATCGATTTAAATCGAACTGTGATGCGATGTGATACTGCTTGTTTGCTGTTTAAATAGACATTGATTCAAAGTTTTAACTGAACAAAGATGTAGCTGAAGGCAGTCTTCTTTTGTTTCTCTGTTGGCCAAATTCAAAACTTTTCTTTGATCAGGTTTTGGCAGTAGAAGCTAGAAAGTAGAAACCAGGCTTTTAAGCATCACAGAGAATTTGGAAGCTACAGAAGTAGGAGGTTAATAGTATCTTAACAGGTGCAATACCTCAAATTACCTGGAAATTAAGTAAAATTTCATCCACCATTGAAATCTTTGAGCTTTTAAGAGTTGGTGAACAAAGGCATCATAATCTTTTGAGAGAGAATTATTACGGGCCAGAAAAAATCAATAATATCACAGTTGATACAGAGAGACATGAATCAGTTCAAATTTCCAGGGAAAAATGCAAAATGCTTGCACTTCAAAATTCACATGGAACTTGGGTCACTTGTACTTCAGAGATTATCTCACTCATTAAGATTTTCACAGTACTCATTGATGCCTTAATGATCAGTTGGTGGGTAGATGCACCTCTAGATTCTTGAAGCTTAAGCACATTAACAACTGAGAAGCAAGTCTTTGAATTGTCTTAGAAAAAGATGGAGTAGATATGATATGATTTGATAATGCAAATAATAGATGCAAGGATATTAGAGCCATCATCAAGCTTATTGGTCCTGATAAATTTTATTAGTCTAATGTAAAATCAGATAATAGAAGTGTGATATGACTCACAGAGAATGGTGATAAATGCTTTATGAATCTCCTTCCAGTTAGCTAGATACATTTCTGTAGAATATAAGCATAAATGACCAGAACAACTTCATGTACATGACCTAATTTAGGCAGCAACAAATCCTTAAGTTCATCGGCAAGAGATTCTTAACAGAGTAAAAGAACTAAAAGGAAGAATGAAAGAACAACAACAGATCACAATAGGCTTGGTTCAAAAGGATTAATATTCACAATGCATAATGCCAACTTCACAAAATCTATGAAGATACTAGAATCTTAGATCATCAAGCTCAACACAAGGAATATACATCAGTGTTTCAGTAAGTTATGCCCATCATCCTTGACTTCTGGAGCCCATATGCATCAAACACCAAACGAAGAGCGATAAGTCTATAACACGGAGAAATCTCCATACAAATAATAATGAACAGATGAAGAGCCTCCTCACTTCTAAAATGTTTGTTAATACTAATAGTTAAAACTTGCGAGTTTTGCTTCTTCAGTCAAATATATTTGTTACCAGCAAAGATTCGCACATCATCAACCAGCAAAATTTTCCTGCAATTTGGCAACACTATTTCCATGAATGTTTCACTATAAACTAAAACCCTAACAATATTATTAAGCATCATCTTTGCGATTTCTCCCTCGTTAACAGACATCATAACCGCCTCAACTGACTTGAAAACAGGAGCTATAAGCCTTGAGAAGAAGGCAAATTCCCTGCTTACCTTTGCTAATCCAAACTTCAATCAGCTTCCTAGAAGCTGAAGCACCAAGGGTTGTCTTAGTCCTGTATCAACTTATGTACCCTCACATACTGCAGCCTCAGTAGCAATTTTATTAAGCAACAAGCTATGTAGTAAAGACAGTATCATGACTCCATACCCGTGTTGGACACCAAGACTTCCTTGCCCTTGGACGCTCGTTGAAACTGTTCTCAAATGTGTCATCATTTATATAATATATTTTTTTAATTTAGGAGTTCAGAGACTTGTCGGCCGCTTTTTAAGTGCACATGTTTTACATTTCTCATGTACTTTTTTGGTTCATGTTACATGTTTGAGATATTTATTTACCTTCACTTTATATATCAAAGACTATGCTCCAATGGAATTATGGAAATACTGCCATACCTGTATAAAACTTTGATAAGGTTGATATATCTTTTAATATAAAAAGCGAGATACATTGAGCTACTCTCTAGGAAGTCGTAAAACAAAGCCTCTTTCTTTTTTCGCAAAGTCATAAAAATGTATAATAAGTAAAAAAATTATCATATATGTAATCTTGATATGTTGTTATACTATGATATTATATATATATACATATATATATATACATATATATATATATATATATATATATATATATATATATATATATATATATTATAGGGAAAAGTGTTCCTAGTAGGTCTCCTTAGATTGTAATCTAAGGAGACGGCTTAAAACTCTAATATCCCGAACTGTTTTTAACGAGTCGACCGCACATTATCATATTCATGTTATAAGATGTATGCATATAAAAAATCACGTGATTTAAAGTTTGTATACTTTATTTTCTTTGGGTTCAAACATTAACGGTTTTTAAACAGTAGAACAAAATGGAACGATTAGATCAATGAGTAAATGAACTTCAAATTACGTGATTTTTTTATATGCGTATATCTTATAACATGAATATAATAATGTGCGGTCGGATCATGAAAAAAAATCGGGATGTTGGAGTTTTAAGCCGTCTCCTTAGATTACAATCTAAGGAGACCTACTAGGAGCACTTGACCCATATATATATATATATATATATATATATATATATATATATATATATATATATATATATATATATATATATATATTCCACTATCATTTGTGTCCCCATATCCTATTCAAGAAATTTCCGTGTTGTGTCTGAATCATGTCTGTTCCCCTGTTCGTGCTGCTCATGGATCAATGTAGACAACAAAGTGACAAAGCCAACTCACAATTGACATATAGATTCTCTAAGAACACCATGACATTAGTGATAGCATCCTCCTAAGTTTGACAACCTTTAAGGGTAAGATGCAATACGCTAAAGGAATTCATGATAAGGAAGCATATGATATAGACAAGAATTCATGTAATTTTATCAATTGCATTTCAAAGTTAATTTATGAAAAGAAAAAAAAAGTATTACACAATGTTTGATCGATGAAGCAAAAGGATCGATGAATATTATTCATTTTGTTAAAGTACATTTTTCCAGAGCATGCAACGATGCGAACATGTACAGCCCAATCTGGGAAAATACACATACCAAGAAACGACGCCGTGCAAGAGGGAGACATACAAACAATTACCTGCCAAGGTTATTCAGGACGGTTAAATTGCAGTACAACATGATTAGAGGCCCATTATGTTAGAATTAAACTTAAATAAACTTCATGATAATTATTTCATCTATCATGGATCTAGAATCAATATGCATCTCAAGAAGAAATATACAAATGCATATACATACCTGAAGCCATTAGATTGAGTGATGAAGATTTAGTCCCTTCCTTGATCCTTGCAAACCCTAATTGCAAACCTTAATCTGTAGAACTCCTTCTTCTCTATGTCTCCTTTTCTTTGCACAAACCCTAACTGAAGTTGATGGAACACCACAAAAAGGGGAAGAGTTTGTTTTCTATTATGGAGGAGAGATGAGGGTCTACGTTTGCAAGTAACCACATGTGATAAAACCACCCATCATGGCCCCCTTTCTATCCCACATGATTATTAAACTTTATACAAAGTAACCTTTATATTTGGGCATACATAATATCAGTTAGGCTATAATTATGGAATCCAATTAAAAACCCAAAGGTTAGTGGGCCACTTAATATGAGATTAACATTCTCCCACTTGGACCACTAGCCGATTATAGTACAACCTTAGAAAACAAATAAAAAGAAAACTTATTTTAAAAACATTTTGACTCCATTGGATTCCATACTGAAAAACTTTGACACGTGATCACGAATTTAAAAAAAAAATAACTGATAAGCCCAAATAATGATATACTGTAATACTGCAATTAGCTTGGACCACTAATGTGAGTCATAGCGGTTATACAACATCTATGTCATACTCCCTTCTACGTACCACAACATTGATAACCCTCACTAATAGAGTCTATAACCAAAATGACCCCTGTAATTAGTCTTGTCAAGACTTTTCCTATTTAACAAACATCCATACATAATATGTGCACACATAGTTGGATAATAGGAAATACAGAAACAAACTTTTATTGCGCAATAATGTCAATTACATAAGCACCAAACATACATTACAGATTACTCAAAAGACCCATTCTAATAACATATTCTTTGAATGTCTTTGGAGGTAATCCCTTGGTCAATGGATCAGCAACCATTAGAGTGGTACTTATATTCTCAATTGACACCCGTTGTTTCTGAACTCTTTCTCTAATGACTAAGTACTTAAGTTCCATGTGTCTGGAACCACTAGAGTACTTACCATTCTTAGAGAAGAAAACGGCTGCTGTATTATCACAAAATATCTTCAGCGGCCTGGCAATAGAATCAACTACACCAAGTGCTGAAATGAAATTGCGTAACCATAATGCATGATTTGTGGCCTCGAAACATGCTACGAACTCAGCCTCCATCGTGGATGAAGCAGTGATAGACTGCTTTACACTCTTCCACGAGATTGCCCCACCTGCTAGCATGAATATAAAGCCTGAGGTAGACTTTCTGCTATCTGGGCAACCAGCAAAATCTGAGTCCGAATAACCGATCACTTCCAACTGATCTGATCTCCTATATGTGAGCATATGATCCTTTATCCCTTGAAGATACCGCATCACTTTCTTTGCCAATTTCCAATGCTCTATCCCTGGATTACTCTGGTATCTTCCTAACATTCCAACAGCAAAACTGATATCTGGCCTGGTACAAGTATGTGCATACATCAAGCTCCCAACTGCTGACGCATACGGAACTTTCTGTATTTGTTCCTTTTCTAAGTCATTTCTAGGACACTGACTCCCACTTAATTTGTCACCCTTCATGATGGGTGCACAACTGGCTGAGCAAAGTTCCATATGAAATCTTTCCAAGACTCGATTGATAAACCTTTCTGAGACAGTCCTAACAATCCTCGAGATCTATCCCTGAAGATCTCTATGCCAATGACATAAGCTGCCTCACCCATATCAACCATCTTAAAGTTCTTGGTAAGATAGTCTTTGGTTTCATACAATAAATCAACATCACTACTGGCTAACAAAATATCATCCGCATACAGAACTAAAAAGATAAACTTGCTCCCACTGATCTTCAGATATATACACTGATCAACAGTGTTTTCTGTAAATTCGAATGAGGTAATAGTATCATTAAACGTTATATACCATTGCCTGGAAGCTTGTTTTAGTCCGTAGATGGATTTCTTTAATTTGCAAGCCAAGTGTTCTTTTCCTTTCTTTGCGAACCCTTCAGGTTGCTCCATGTAAATTTTCTCATCCAAGTTTCCTTTCAGAAAAGCTATTTTCACATCCATTTGATGTAACTCTAAATCATAATGAGCTACAAGGGTCATGATGATTCTAAAAGAATCCTTCTTTGATACAGGAGAGAATGTTTCTTTATAATCAATGCCTTCTTCTGAGTGAAACCTTTAGCCGCAAGTCTGGCTTTATATCGTTCGATATTGCCTTTGGAGTCGCGCTTGGTCTTAAAGACCCATTTACACCTGACTTTCTTACAGTTACTAGGCAATTCGACGAGATCCAGACTTTGTTTTGGTCCATAGATTTCAACTCATCATTCATAGCATCAATCCATTTGCTAGAATCATTACTTTCAATGGCTTGTGAAAATGAAACTGGATCTTTATTAATCCCAATATCGAAATCAGATTCATGTAGATACACCACATAATCATCTGAAATGGTAGATCTTCTTTCCCTTTGAGATCTCCTCAAAGCTGCCGGTTGTGGTGGTTCTATAACATTTTCAGTGGCGATATCCTCATGAAGTGATGAACCATTATCATTATGTTGTTCTGGTGACTCAGCTTGATGATCAAGCTGAGGGACAACAATTTCTCTTGAAGGTAAGGGTATTGGGATATTTACCCTTATCACCTCAAGATCCACCTTTCTTGGTTCATCACTCCCACTAATTTCGCCATTCTCAAGGAATCTGGCATTACTAGTTTCAACAATTCTGGTACTATGGTTAGGACAATAGAATTTGTACCCTTTAGACTTATCTGGATAACCAATGAAATATCCAGATATGGTCCTGGAGTCTAATTTCTTTTCTTGTGGATTATATATTCTAGCCTCTGCTGGACAACCCCAAACATGTAAATGTCTTAAACTAGGTTTCCTACCAGTCCACAACTCGAAAGGAGTTGTTGAGACTGCCTTACTAGGAACCCTGTTCAAGATATACATAGCAGTCTTTAAGGCTTCATTCTACAATGAATTAGGTACATTAGAGAAGCTCATCATGCTCCTAACCATATCCATAAGTGTCCGGTTTCGCCTTTCAACAACTCCATTCTGCTGAGGCGTACCTGGCATTGTGTATTGAGCACAAATGTCATGCTTTTCTAGAAATTTGGCAAATGGGCCAGGATTTTGTCCTGACTCATCGTGTATTCCATAATACTCACCACCTCGGTCTGATCTCATGATTTTAACTTTTCTATCTAATTGTCTCTCGACTTCTGTAATGAACACCTCAAGGATGTCAACAGCCTGAGACTTTTCATGAATTAGATATACATAACCATAACGAGACAGATCGTCTATAAAGGTGATAAAGTATCTCTCTCCTGTAAAACATGGAATGGAGAGTGGTCCGCAAATGTCTGTATGAATAATCTCAAGAAGCTCTTTGCTTCTTGTGGCACCTTTCTTGGTGTGTTTGGTTTGCTTTCCTTTTATGCAATCCACACACACACCAAAATCAGTGAAGTCTAGGTTATCCAAAATCCCATTCTTCACTAATCTTTCAATTCTATCCCTGGAGATATGCCCCAGTCGTCTATGCCACAAGATAGAAGATTTTTCATCAATTAAGCCACGTTTAGAACCAACATTTGAATGCAGGGTTAAAAGAGATTGTGCAAACTCATAATTCAAGGAAATTTTATACAAACCATCACATAAAATTTCATGTCCAACTGAAATTAAATTAAACATCAAATTGAGTTTTCCACAACCAAATAAAACTGAATATCCAACAACATCTAATTTGGATAAAGACATTAAATTCCTAGAAATCGAAGGTACATAAAAAGTGTTTACAAGATCCATCTGATGACCCGTCTCTAAGAGTAGTCGATAAGTTCCAACATACTCGACCTCCACTTTGAGACGGTTCCCCATAAAGACAAATCTTTCACTTTCCTTCGGTTTCCTGGTTGTAAGGAATCTCTGCATTGAATTAGTTATGTGAGTTGTGGCTCCAGAGTCAATCCACCAAGTATTAGAAGGAACTTCAGCAAGATTTGATTCATAACATACATAAGAAAGATTCATACCTTTCTTTTCGAACAAAGCCTTTCTCTTATTGCAATCCTTCTTCACATGTCCTTTTCTACCATAAAAGTAGCATTTGACAGTGAAAGTCTTTCCATGACCCTATCTACTTTCCCCAGGTTCATTCCCTTTCTTTAGTGGAAACCTCTTGCCTCTTCCATACTTTCCCTTCTTATGTATGGCTCTTTGAGTTACTGCTAACACCGAGTGATGTCCTTCTTGCCTCAGTCTCACTTCCTCTTGAATACACATATTAGTCAGCTCATTCAGATTCCACTTATCCTTATGAGTATTATAGTGAATCTTGAATGGTCCGAATTGAGGAGGAAGTGAGTTGAGGATGAACTGTACCAAGAAGGATTCATCTACTTTCATTCCCAGTGTTCCTAACTTTGCAGGTTTATCAGTCATGTTGAGGATATGTTGTTGGACTCCTCTACTACCATCATATTTCATGGTAGTTAACTCAGCCATCAGAGTTCCAGCTAATGACTTATCAGCAGATTTAAATCGGTCTTTACAGCATTTAAAAGTTCTGAAGCGTTAGCAGTCTGAGGGAGTGAAGTTTTGATATTGTTGGCAATGGTTATTTTAATGAACATGAGACTGAGTCTGTTCGACCTTTCCCAGGCTTTAGCATGGTTAACCTGATCTGCTGTACTATCAGCAATGATTTTCTCAGGTTTCTCAACTAGAAGGGCCAGGTCAAGATCCAGTACACCCAGTGTGAATTGGACATGTTCAAACCATTCAGAAAAGTTTGTACCATCCAGGGCTGGAATGCTAGATGCATGAGAGTGAAGGGAAGTGGGAACGTTCACTGAAACAAAATAGGACGATGCTCACATTAAGGCCTCGAATCAATACAAAAATATTAAATTTAATGAAGATGAACTATTGATATCACTTTGATTTCTCCTTTGGACGAAACCCAAGCATATCCAGCGTTCACTCTATAGGTGAGACCTTTTATCACCTATGTAGGTCTAATATAATTTATGCCACTTAAACAGTAAGTCATGTTACCTTTGGGTATCCAATTCTACACCACTAAGTTGCATAAATCACACTACCCTACCCGGTTCATAATTATTTGAAAGAGACTTTCCTTTGGGCCAGTCCCAATCTCCTAACTAGAACCGCCACCGAGAATATTATTGACTTTAATGTCATCCTTATTGACAAATCTTTTATGTAGTTGTATATTCATAAGGCTTACTAACGTAGGTCACTTTGGCAACTACTAAATCAATAAACCGTATGAATATAAAACTAACCAATAATATTCTCTAACCTTTTATTTGAGTTATTCCTTAATACTCCAATATTATCACTTGACCAATTCAATCAATATTAACACAATAACATTAAATGTGTAACATACATTTATGATTGAACTTAAACAAACATTAGTCGACTGGTTAATCTAGTACTAGTCGACTTGTGGCAAGTCAAGTCGACTATAAAGAAAACCCAGTCGACTAGGGTCAAGTCAAGTCGACTATATATTTTAGGTCTAGTCGACTAGGGCAAAGTAAGTTGACTATATATGAAGAGTTAGTCGACTAACAGAGAAACAGAGAACCAAACATCTCTCGGGTCAACCTGTTAGTCGACTATAGCAAGGGATTAGTCGACTATACTTATTATTAGTCGACTACTCAAAAAAATCAAGTCGACTCCTGTAGTGAAACAGAGAGTTCTTAACATGTTGGAAAGAGACCTAGTCGACTAGTCTTATGGGCAAGTCGACTAACAGTCGATGAAACAGTTATCGAAATGGCAGTTTCTGTTTAATCGACTGATGTCATTACAATAGAAAATTAGGGTTTGTAATTCAACTAAAATCAATTCTTATCCAAGGAATTGTACAATTAGAGGAATATTAATAGAATTAATAGAATCTCGAAGGAAAACTACTAACACCTCTTAAAAATTCTACAATTGAATGATCAAAATTTCATTTTGAAACAATTAATCAAAAAACCCTAATTTCCCATAATCTTTATTCTGAGATGTATTGATTCTTAAATGAAGCTCTGATACCAAATGTTAGAATTAAACTTAAATAAACTTCATGATAATTATTTCATCTATCATGGATTTAGAATCAATATGCATCTCAAGAAGAAATATACAAATGCATATACATACCTGAAGCCATTAGATTGAGTGATGAAGATTTCAGTCCCTTCCTTGATTCTTGCAAACCCTAATTGCAAACCTTAATCTGTAGAACTCCTTCTTCTCTCTGTCTCCTTTTCTTTGCACAAACCCTAACTGAAGTTGATGGAACACCACAAAAAAGGGGAGGAGTTTGTTTTCTATTATGGAGGAGAGATGAGGGTCTACGTTTGCAAGTAACCACATGTGATAAAACCACCCATCATGGCCTCCTTTCTATCCCACATGATTATTAAACTTTATACAAAGTAACCTTTATATTTGGGCATACATAATATCAGTTAGGCTATAATTATGGAATCCAATTAAAAACCTAAAGGTTAGTGGGCCACTTAATGTGAGATTAACACATTGCACCTGAAGCAAATAATTCTCAACCAACAATGTCCAAAACGAATCACTGTCGTAGGTAACTGTCATCCTCTTGAGAGCTGATGCATTCATCAAAAGCGACTTGATAAATTTGATCACAGACTCATTATTCAAGTTAACGTCGTCCGAGTTGACATGCATAAGGTGATGCTTCATGCACTCTGTGACCTGGTGTCTCTCCCAATATGCACCATAAGTCTCGCTGTTAGATCCATTATTGTCATCCTGAGCATAGGCCAGTATATCAGAAAGAAAGTTAGCAGATGCATAACAAACAGGAGACTTAACAAAAAAAAGCTGAATTGACATCGTCCAACTTGACATGACAAAGATGATGCATCATGCACTCTGTGACCTGGTGTCTCTCCCAATATGCATCATCAGTCTCACTCTTAATTCCATTATAGTCATCCTGGGCATAGGTCAGTGTATCAGAAAGAAAGTTTGCAGATGCATAACAAACAAGAGACTCAACAAAAAAAAAGCTGAATTATACTCCCATTTGTAACAAGTTCATGTAAATTTGGAGATCAGTTAAGCAAGCAAGAGACAATCAGAATCAAGTCGGCATCTGTCAAACTTACAGCCATAATATGTCCTCAGATTTCGTAAAAGATGATCTGAAGGCAGGGATTGTGGCAACTGGATCCTCTCTTTTACTACTAGGAAAAGACCCTTCACAGAGTGAAAAGGAGAAAAGTAAGAAAATAGAGCACTTTACACTAGTGGATCAGATATTTAAAAAATAATACTACAAACTTCAAATTCTTGGTGATAGACTAAATTGAGAAACTCAACCTGGGGAATACTCATCAGTATTTCATACAAGCTGTACCCATCATCCTCCACATCTGCAGGCGGCATAAAACACCAAAGAGAGAGATGAAAGTCTCTGATGTTGTGGGCATTGTCTAATAAAATGGAAATCTCATGGTTGTCATATACTGCCAATTTCAACAGTTTGGGCGCATGAACCACAGGTATTTCAAATCCATTGCAGTATTTGAGGTCCAGGCTAAAGCTCCACAAAAGAAGATAATGAGATCAAGATCAGTCTCAGATATAAAGGTCCACGCAAGGGTAATGTTTTTCATAGCATTCCAGCATGCAAACTTAGCAGGAAGTCGCACATGAAGTCAGAGTCGAGGATTGGAGAAAGGAGCAGAAAATTATACGGATGGGGATGCGGTACTGGTCTCCGTTCTGATTAAAGACGGAGTATTTTGATGCCATTATTGCAGAGAAACAGGAAGAAGCTATCAAAGAGGAGGTTGTATTCTGTGGAGAGGTTGAATGCTATCCCGCATTTGAGAATTGGGTGGTGATGAGTGGAGTGAGCGCGGCTGAGAAAATGTGATTGGTTGCAGGGAGCATCGCTTCGGGTCAAATTTGTCAGAATCAAAGTCATCAGATGCTGCAGCAAGAGATGCCGAGTCAGCCAAGGGCTTTACCAAGATAGACACGGGGGAGAGTGAGCCAGAGGAATTTCCAACTGCGGGAGAGAAGGGAAGTCTTTGCAGCTTCTTGGATGGGAAGGAAGGAGAGGATGGAGATGAGTATGAGTTCAAATTCTCGAGAATCATTATGAAATAGACCATGAATCTTATTTATCTAAAGCATTTCTACGGAATCTGCTGTCAAAGTTCTTAAATCATTCATCATTGCACGTAAATTGAATTTTTTTTTTTATTGTTCCTCGATAGGGTCCGTTACAGCTAATTCGGCCAAGGTTAAAGACCCTCTTCTGCTGCTGCTGCATGGTACAGTTTTGCGAGCTCGCTACATAAGCAAATATGCTTGAAATTTTGAAAAGGAAAGCGGAGAGTGTTAGTATAACTCTCAGTTTGTAAAATCACATTATTCACAATGTTTTAAGCTTATACAGTAAAGCCTGGATTGACAATAATGTGTCATCTACCAAAATTTTTGCTGCAATGACGTGATCAGTGCATACTCATGCCTTCCAAAAATCACAAACATATCAATTGCACAATAGAGTTTGTTCTCACCTTACACACAAACCAAGTGTCGCTTCTAAGGTCTTCAAAGTTCAAATGACACTCTGGTGGTTTGTCCCTCCTGGTTTCAGTGGACCTCAAAGTTCACCGCCATCCAGCCTAACAAAGATCGTCATGAAATTAATAACGCTGTTTTCAATATTTAAACAAAACATTGAAACTATAAAGAACTATTCATGTGCAAAAAATTTACTCAAAATAGGTGCTTTACTGTGAATATAAAATGGGTTTTGACTCTGAAGTAAACCAGAACACAGGAGATCACTTTGGTCTGAGAAAATAAACATGTGATGTACTATTTGATAGATGGTTTGTTTCACAATATTCAAACAACACTGCGGGGTCTTTAACTGCTAAAACCTCCTCCTCCAGTACACCAAAACACTTAAAGAACTGGCATAACTAAAACCCCATTTAATCTTTGAAATTCTAACATTCTTCATTATTGGAACCTCCAACATAACTTAAATAGAAAAATGAGTATAGAATCTTGTTCTTGAGCCTCACACACCCACTTCTTTCCAGCCTTCTCCTCTGTAACGAACCATCAAGAAACATAGAATTTAAACCTGTAGGCTTCTCCCATGTAACTTTGAACTATCAAGAAACATAAAACTTATACCTCTAGACTCTACCCGCTGAATACATTTTCTACTCTTGCTTACAAGGTCTGACTCATATAAGTTCAGAGTTATCTAAAGCAAGAAAACTCCTTGGGCTGCAAGTTCCAACCTCCAAGCAAGCTAACAGTGCATCACTTATGTGATGCTCAATCAAGCATAAAAAGTTGAACCTCTTGATGTAACTTTTATTTTATTTTATTTTGAAACACTAGTTGGACTTGTCATTGGACAGTGTCTTTTGCAACCAAATGCTGATCTAAGGATTTGTTAAAATTACTTACAAATCTTAATTGCACAAGCTTTGTAAGTTCGCTCGTGTCCATATCTGTCCAGTTGTTGATGTTTGCTCCCTGAACACTATTGTTTCTAGATTTTCACTAGGTCCACGGAGCATATGCCACACACAGTAGTTTCATTTGGCACCAGACATTCTATTTCTGGTCATTTGCGAGTATTAGAATTTATTGAAGTTGAAATAGCTGATGTCGTCGTTTAGGAAAGTCACTAGGAGCCACAATATTGGCTGTATCACAGGACAGGTTGAGAGGGGATGTTCAATCTCTTCTTCTCCAGCTTCACAGCGTTGAGACAGTTGTTGTCCCTATAGGTTGCAAAACCCCCTGTAGCCTGATCCCATGGGCGAACCTTCAATACCAAACATCTAACCCGAGGCATACCCCAAGCCTTTTTTTTTCCATGCGATCATTGCTTGTGTTTGACAGTTCTTTCTCGCCTTAAGAAATTCTAAGTGCCCTTAACAGTGTATACTCCCCCTTGTTGTGATGCTTCTGCATCAATCTGTCTTCAATCTCCTCTGTCGGTTCCTAGTTTAACCTTGTTAGAAGAGAGAGTATGAGAAAGCTTGATAGGCTCTCTCCTCTTTGATTCTTATTTATAGTATATATAAGCATATGATACATTGTATCTATACACTCACATATTTAACATTATGTGATTCATTGCATCCAGACACATGACAACTTATAATTCTAACACTCTCCCTGAAGCTGGAGCATAGATGTTAATCATGCCCAACTTGTTACAAAGACTAGTAAAATATCTTTTAAATAAAGTTTTTCTAAACAAAAAAACTAAGAAACAAATACGAAATTGATAATCTTATGCTACACTGTTGAATCTTCAATGTCAATGCTGAAGTTGTCAAACCAAACCTCCGTGCAAAAAGTTAATATTCATCATCGCCTTAAATACAAATAAGATTTTAGAGTTTCCTAAATTCAGTAGAAGGAGAGGTTTTGAGAGATCCTCAAACTCAGTAGTAATAGATACCCGTAGTAAATGTAGAATCGATCGGCAGCACTAGAGATTCGGTAGCAGCAATGAAAATAGCATACAACACCATCTGATGATTCGACAGCAACAGAAGTTGACGGAGAAAGGCAGTAGATGAAGCGATATTTGATGATAGCTAGAGTTTTGAAACTTGAAGGAGGCGAAAAACACTTTTTTTTTTTTTGGATGAACATTACCCATTGTACGATGAACAGTACCACCGCGGCATTGTTCATGTGAACAATAATTTTTTTTTACGATCAAAATTCGAGATCACATTAGATCTAAAAAAGAAATGGAAAAAGAAGATAAGAAGAAAAGATGGAGTAGATAGTTGACGTCTAGGGTTAAGATTTATTGAGAGAGGAGAAAGAGATGGTGATGAAAGAGGGATCGCTCTGATACCATGTTAAGAGAGAGGCATGAGAAAGCTTGATAGGCTCTCTCCTCTTTGATTCTTATTTATAGTAGATATAAGCATGTGATACATTGTATCTAGACACCCACATATTTAGCATTATGTGATGTATTGTAACTAGACACATGACAACTCATAATTCTATCAAACCTCTCAAGCAATTCCGCATTGTGGTCACGAATTCTGCTAGTCTTGCCTTGTCTAGTTGTTGAAAGTTTATGGTTAGTGGGCTTTGCTTAGTGGTATGCTATGTTGCACGAACACGGCCACACCAAGTTGCATACGACACGGGTCACATGACAAATTCTTAAAATACATACGGCACATATGCTCGATACACATGTTGACATGTCTAAGATGACATGCCTCCATGATTGGAGTGTCCGTGCTATCCAGGTGGCAAGCTTCTTATACAAGAGTTGCGGAGGATACTAACGTTGTTCCCATTTCCATATGCCATGTTAGTGTCAATTAGACTCTCCAATTGGAAATTTCGCCAAGTACATGAGATATCAGAGTAGCTAGTTTGGTAAGGCTACTCATGTGTTGGATGTGTTGGCTTTTAAACTAGTCGAACCATCTCTACTATTTGGTTGCAGCGTCACCTTAATAGCATGTTTTGCTAGAAGTGCATGTTGGAATTTCCTGTATGAGCGGATATCTAATGATCCCAATTTGTATTCTCGAGAGACCTTGTCTCAAGACATTAGATGGATTGACGAGCCCCCCAGCCACACCCCCCCCCCCCCCCCCCCCCGCAGTAGCATTCTCATTTGATGTTCCATTATGTTCGTGACACAAGTTGGCAATTTACAAGACGTGAAGAGGAATATTGGACTTGCTGCCATTACCACTTTGATTAGCACTATTCTTTCTATCATGGAAAAAAAATTCATGTGTTTTGAACTTCTGACTCATGAATCATGAGATTTATTCACTTTTATTATTGAATTTTGCAACCTTTTTTGCATGGGCAATTAACCTTCGAAATGCATAATTTTTTTGTTCAAAACATGCAGATCAAAGTGAATAGAGTGAATTATCCCATTTCATCATGCTCCATTATGGTCGGTATAACTAAGTTTGTAGTGCTCTGAATGTATTAAAGCCTCTCCAATATCCTTTTGTGTGTGTATTATGGGGAATTGGAAGTGTAGGAAATTTCCTGTAGATCTACACTTTCGGAAATGCATGGGGGAACCTCCCAATGATCAGTTTTGTTTGTCATGATCAATATGCTCTAAAATGCTTCTGGATGAAAGATAATGTGCTTTGAAGGTTTCTATCGCGCATCAGGTTGTTGTATATTGAACGATTTGATTTCTTCAGAATAGAACAAAATGGATACCACTTGATGGATAAACAAAACAGGGTTTTTTTTATCCACAAGCTTTCCGAAGCCTGTAAATTATGATCAATGAATTTGATCATCCACCATGGATGGCAAATATGTGTTTCCAAACAACACAGGAAATTTCCTATGTTGTAAGCTCATGTCCTGTTTTCTCATATAAAGGTGCGTGCATGTAAATGCAGGTGTTTATGCATTTACATGCACAAACCATCACATGTTAGTGATGCAGAACTAAATTTAAAATAAAAATAAATATAACTTTTGATTAATTCGGGAAGCGGCACTCAGGTGATCTCTCACCCACTCTCATAAATCAACATGCAAGAGATTTAAAAGCAATGCAAATCAATATGTAAAGCAAAAAGAATTTTAAATTGATTTCACTGAACTATCCAACCCAATAGTCTAGCTAGATTTTTATAAGCCCCCATACAAAAGAAATTCTCTTATCCTAACCGATGTGGAACTAAAAGAAAAATCACTGAGCCTACAAAATAGAGAAAAGAGCCTAACAACAAGATAATGGCCTATTAAATAAAAGCGAGTTGCCTCATGTGCACGTAAGTCCTCCATGTTCCCGAACTGAACGGATTCTCATCAACTCTCTCCAGCTTTCAAAAAGTTGTCTCTGGAGAATGGCGATGGTAAAAGTCATGTAAAAGCTCTTGGTTAGTTGCATGATCACCTCGGCCCGCAACCAAGTGCAATCAGAATGGTCATCCACGCCAACAGACCAAATAATACTGGTAGGTGTCGGCAGCGGTGGAAATGTCTCGTCAGTCAGAATACCCTCAATCTCCTCAGTTGAGGGTCTCCTCAATGATGGTGGTAATGGTGTTTGAACCGAAAACGACTAGGGACTCCTGGAAGTCGATGCTGGCTTATCTGGAACGGCAGTTGAATAGGCCACTGGAGTGTGATAAAGAGTCAAGTCTTCGACGTTAAACATCAGGCTGATTCAAGATCACGGGGGATGTCGAACTCGTAGGTATTGGAACCAAACCTTCTTAATACCCTGTAAGTACCCATACGTCGAGCATAAATCTTCTCCAAAGTTCCCGGTGGGAACCTCTCTGGATGCACTCTAACCCATCACCTCATCTCCAATAGCAAATTCCTGCAACCTCTTATGCGAATCTGTAGTAAACTTATAGTTATCGTTGCTAATAGCAATTTGCCTTTTGATATGCTCATACAACTCATGCAAATGTTGTGCAAAAGACTCAGTTGATGCACTAGGGCAGTCACCTATGGACATCGGTAGGAGATCTATAGGTTTTCTAGTAGGTACCCTGTGACTATCTCAAAAGTGTTGGCCCAAAGGCCAATCACTCTAGTTTTGATGATGATTAACTCATGAAGTTATAATACTAATGATCTTGTGTTTAATTAGTGACAGATTCATTATTAAGATCTTAGTAGGTGTGGAGCTTCAACAAAGGATTTTAAGACAAGTTTTAGAGCTAGCACCGGTTGATTCACGAGCCTATGCATCAAGACCACATCAATTTGTTGAGCTCGTTGGATTGCACTTGGACCAAGTCAAGAGGATGAGAAGACTTCAAGGGAAGACTTCAAGATCAAGACTTGTGTCTAGGTATAAGATTTTTGTTTTTAGTTAAAATGTAAAGGATAGAGTAGTTGGTGGATTGCTCAAGTACATATACACACACACTCTTGATAGAATTGTTTTCATAAAAGATTTTTTAGTTTAGAAAAGATTTTTCTTTGTGACAAAATACTATTTGGTTTTTGATATTCATGTTTACATCTTTCAACCAAAACCAAGTTTATGCTTAATGCCAAAAACATAGATATTTCATCTTGATTGTGTAGTGGATCATATCCATACACACTATGCTTTAAAAGTATATCTTGTTTTTGTATTTGATGAAGAGTTTTGGAAAATAAGTTTTTTGGAAAATACAAGTTTTCACATGAGCCAAATATTTCCATAGTCCAAATCTTTTATAACATGCCTTGATTTTGTGCAAGCATGTTTGTATATCAAAGTATATTGGTTAAACTATTTTTGTAGATTTTTATGTATTTTATGGGATTTTTATGAAAGCCAAAAGACCAACATTTTTCTCCCAAGTGCTGACCCAGAACTGGCTTACGGGTCGACCGGGCGGGTTGACCGGAACCAAGGGCAGGTCGACCGGGCGGGTCGACCGACGTGCACAGTACCGTGCACGTCTGGCAGTTCAGTGGGCGGGTCGACCGGAACTGAGAGCAGTGCTCTCTGTTCTTTTGGGTCGACCGGGCGGGTCGACCGAAGGCTCCAACGGTCGGATTTTTGACCGTTGCGGGTCGACCGGCCGGGTCGACCGGCAGGCCTGACAGACCCCAACGGCTATATTTTTCTGGCCTATAAATTTGGGGGTTTGGTCATTGTTTTAAGCTAAGATTTTAGGAGAGTTTTGAGCCAGTTTTTCCCATTCTTTTAAAAGGGTTTTCTCCACAAATTTGAGAGCAAATATTTCCTATCTAAAGGGAAGATTTTATCAAGAGTGTTAAAGTGATTCTTTGAGTTTTCCTCCACCATTCTCTTCCTAGTTTTTTCTCACACAAACACTTGAGCAATTCATAGACATACTCATACTATAGGAGTGTTGTAGTGAGAGCTTTCATTGGTAATCAAAGTGTTTAGATCACCAAGAGATTTCATTCTTGTACTTTGAGGAAACGGGCAAGTGTGCTCGTGGTGGTTTAGAGTTTGGTTGTGAACTCTTGGTTTGAGGTGCGGCCTCGACGAGCTAGTGAGCTTGCGTGTGTACGGGACTAGGGAGTCCGAGGGCTTGTAGGTGTTGCGGCACCAGGGAGAGATCCATTGGGATCTTGCATAGTGGAAATCCTTCATGTGTCGAAGGCGGGGATGTAGAGCAAGTGTGCTCGAACCTCGAAACAAACTCTTTGTGTTTGCGATTGCCATTTCTCTCTATCTATCTCCTTGTTTATATCTTGCATTACTTATCTTGTCTTTACCTTTATATGCATGATATATTCCTTGTGCTCATATTGATATATTGCTTGGGATTGTTTGCTAACACTTGTATTCAACCAAGAGAGCCAACGCGGCACCTCAACCCATTCAAGGGGAATCTAGAGGAGTTTGTCCAGAGCCCTTCACGGGGAATTCGGCAACACTCTTTGGTTATACGTGGTGTTTAGTGTAAGAAATTTAATTAGGTCATAATTGTTTTAATTCCGCATTATTTGGCATTAAGTGACCATTAGATTAGTCATCACCTATTCACCCCCCTCTAGGTGAACTTACAAAAAGGACTTAACCTAGTAGACCTATTGACCGAATTGTTAAACGCAAATACAGATAAGACCTCATCCCACGTAGTCATCCTATCTCCTACTAAACAACGAAGCAAATTACCCAGACTACGATTTATTACCTCAGTCTGACCGTCAGTTTGAGGATGGTATGTCGTAGAGAATTTAAGCAGAGTTCCCAGTTTCTTTCAAAGAGTTCACCAAAAATGGCTCGTGGAGCGAACATCCCTGTCAGAATCTATGGATTTGGGTAAACCATATAAGCGCACTATCTCCCTGAAAAATAGGTGTGCCACGTGCGAAGCATCTGCCATCTTGCTATAGCGGATGAAATGACCCATCTTCGAGAACCTATCAACCACCACAATGATAGAATCATGTTCCTTAAGTGTGCAAGGGAGCCCTAAAATGAAATTCATACTGAGATGCTCCCAAGGTGCAGAGCGAATAGGCAAAGTGTTGGCCCAGAGGCCCTTCACTCTAGTTTTAATGATGATTAACTCATGTAGTTATTGTTTACTAATAATCTTGTGATATTTAGTTTCAGATATTTGATCAAGATATTAGTAGGTGATTAGCTTCAATAAAGGTGTTTTGAAGCTTTCACATGGTGATTCAAGAGATCGAGCATCAAGATCGCATCTAGCACTCGGTTGGAGTCATGCTCATTGGATCGTGTTTGGATCGAGTCAAATTGGAGACGGAGTTCTACAAGAAGACCTCGGTTTGTTTAGTTTAAAATTGTGTTAAGATCTTGTGTAAAGATTAGATAGTGTTGATATGCTCAAGTTCACATTACACACACTTATTTAAAGTTTCATGTTTGTTTTCGGTTTGACCAGTTTTGGTTTTTGATATATATGGTTTTCATGAATAGATAGAATCAAAACAAGTTTACATGGTTTAATGTACATTAGATTTGATCTATATACATCTATACTTCATCTATTTAGAAAAACTTATTTTGATAGTCTATTTTATGAGTTGGAGTTTTGTATTTAAACAAAACTTATCTTTGGTTTTCATGTCAAAAACATAGATATAATATCTTTCATGTATATTAGATTCTATCCATATACAATATGCTTCAAAGTTGTTTCAATATCATGTTTTTGTATTTACATGTGTTTTGAAAAAATCGGATTTCCATTTCAAAATCCTAGTTTTTGGAAAATACGGATTTTGGTTTAAGGCAAAATTTCAATATCACAAAATGGTTCAAATTGTTTGAAATATGTGTTGAATTTTTGTCACACATATTTGTATTTCAAAGATCTAATAAGAACTGATTTTTGTGAAATTTATGTGATTTTATGGGATTTATTTGAAGTTAAAAAGTCAAGTTTTTAAATCCTAAAAATTTTCCCTGCCAAGCTCTGGCGGTCGACCAGACGATCGACCGGACCAGTGGTCGATCGACCGGCCCGGTCGACTGATGTGCACGGGACGTGCACAAAGGCCAAGTGCTTTGGCCGGTCGACCACGCGATCGACCGACTGAGATCACCCCTCTCGGGTGGGGGCCGGTCGACCGCGCGGTCGACCGTGCGCTTTGGCTCGGTCGACCGGAGCCACAACGGTCAGAAATATGATTGTTGGCCGGTCGACCGGCCGGTCGACCGGAGGGGCAATATGGGCTTTTCCAGATTACAACGGGCAGAATTTTGTGGAGGTTATAAATACCTCATTCTTGAGCTGTTTTCACCAAGAATTTGAAGAGCAAAATTTTTCATCTTTCAGCAAGTTTTTAAAAGAGTTTTTGTGCCAAAAGATTTGATCCTTATTTGTTTTTAAAAGGGTTAGAAAAATCAAGAAAAGGAGAAGTCTTTGGGATTGATTTTTGATCTTCATTTCTATAACTATTCTAAAAATTTTCCCAAGAGTTTTTCTTTGTGATTTTGATTTTCAAACTCTTTGTTTTTCTCACACTTGAGCTATCTATCTATCCTATCTATTAGGATCATTGTTTTGTGAGAAAGAATTGGTTTGTGGTCTTTGAGATCACCAAGTATTGTAAACCCTTATCTTTGCTTGGCTTTGTGCCTTTCCCTCTAAATGTAGAGGAGGTTGTACAATTGAGTTGCTAGTATCCCTCTAAGTGTAGAGGTGATTGAGTTTGTTGGTATCCCTCTAGTGAGAGGTTGATATTGTGTTGGTTTTGTGCCTTGTCTCTAGTGAGAGGTTGTATTTGTTAAGAGAGTTGTGTACTCCCAAGTTGTATTTGCCTAAATTCTCAGTGAAGGTTCCCTGTGTAGGAAGTCCTGTGTGGATGATATAGTGAAAATCCCTCTATGTGAAGGCGGGGACGTAGAGCTGGGTGCTCGAACCTCAAAACATATCCTTGTATTTGCGTTTGATCCACTATCACTTACTCTCACTCTTATATTATGCATTGCTTCATATTGTTCATATCATATATATGCTTGAATTTGATTGTGTGCCATACTTGTGTTAAACCAAGAGAGCTTTACATAGCATCTCAACTCTTATTTAGAAGAATTTAGAGGAGTTAGTCCAGAGCCATTCACCGAGAATTCGGTTACACTCTTTGGTTACACTAAGTGTGTTATAATTAGTTTTTAATTCCCCATTATTTGTCATTAGATTAGCCTTACACCTATTCACCCCCCTCTAGGTGTACTTTCACAAAGATGTGCAAAGTCCTGTGTTCTGTTTCCTACCCTTGGCAACTTGACACACTTGGCAATGTGACACAACTCTCGCAACATCACGGTAGGCCAATAAAACCAATCATCTACCAAGGTGATGGTCTTCTCTCGGCCAAAGTGTCTCGCGACATCTCCCGCATGCATTTACCAAATCAAATGATCCCGCAAAGAAGTGTTGGGAATGCATAATTGGGTGCCCCTAAATAAGAACTCATCAACAATGGTGAAACTTTCCATTAAAGTGGGTGGATCCCGAATAAAAAAAACATAGATTTTACCAAAGTCCAAACAAGTAGGATAATCTTGTATAAGACATTCAAAACCGATCACCTCTGCACTCAGTGTCTGAATGCGCAAAGTCTCCTACTCAAAGCATCAGTAGCCTTGTTATCCACACCAGTGCGGTGTTTAAGTACGAAGGTGTACTCCTAGATGAACTCAAACCACGTGATGTGTAAGTGGCTACGTGCCCTACACGTTTCTGCGAGTTGATATAGCGAAGGGCTTGATGATCCAAATACATGACGAACTCAGCAGGTGGCAAATAGTGACGCCAATATCGCAAACTCTGAACAGCCACATATAACTCCCTATCATAGACATCATAGCGTTGTTTTGTCTCGTTCAACTTCTCTCTGGAAAAAATGATAGGGTGATTATCTTGGTTCAACACACCACCTGTGCATATATCGGACGCGTCACAAGCTACCTCAAATACCTTCGAGAAATCAGGAGGCGAAGGACTAGTGCAGTAGTCAACTTCTCATTGATTTCCTCGAAGGCCCTAGTAGCAACTCTAGTCCATTTGAACTCCCCTTTCTTAAGGTATTCAATAATTGGAGCCATAATGGTACTAAAACCTCTGACAAATCTCCTGTAAATAGTTGTTAAGCCATGGAAGCTTCTAGCATCGTGAATTGAACTAGGAGTAAGCCAGTCCCTGATGGCCTTAACTTTGTCAGAGTCGATTGCTACACCATTTATAGATACGATGAACCAAGTAAATGAACGGCTGGGACTAGAAATGCACACTTCTTCAAATTGCTAAATAATTTCTCCCTACGGAGACTCTCGAGCATGCGTGTCAAATGAAAGATATGTTCTTCTGGGTCCTACTAAAGATCAGGATGTCGTCGAAATAGACGACCACAAACTTCCCCAAGAAAGGACGTAAAACTGAGTCATGACTCTCATGAACGTACTAGTTGTGTTCAATAACCCGAAAGGCGTGAACAACCACTCATATAACCCATCCTTGATCTTGAAGGCGGTTTTTCACTCGCCCCCTTTGCGAATACGAATCTGATGATATCCGCTACGAAGGTCTATCTTTGAAAAAAATGTAGGCACCAGCCATCATGTCTAATAAGTCATCAAGTCTAGGTATGAACCTATACTTGATAGTGATTTGATTGTTGGCCTGACTGTCCATACACATCCTCTAGCTACCATCCTTCTTTGGTGTGAGTAATGCGGGTACGACACATGAACTCAAACTCTCTCTAATAAAACCCTTCCGCAATAACCCATCCACCTGCCTCCTCAGTTCTACGTGCTCAGTGGGGTTCATTCTGTAATGTGAAAGATTTGGCAAACTAGACCCTGACACAAAGTCGATGACATGCTGACAGAGTTCATCAAGCAACTCAGCGGCATGATATCATTAAAATCATAGATGATCTGATGAACTTCTGAAGGGATCTCAACCGTCACACTAAGAAACTCACCCAAGGCAATCAACGCATACACTACCCCTTCCTTCATGCTCTCCCTGAGAAATTGGGATTTAGTCACTAAATGAAGCGGCTTCTTACTTTCATTATCTGTGACAGTTCCCGCCTTGTTCCCCACTGCTGACTTGGGCTTGACTATTGGCCCAAAGGCCCATCGCTCTGATGATGATTAACTCATGTAGTTATAGTACTAATGATCTTGTGTTTAATTAGTATCAGATATTTACTCAAGATCTTAGTTGGTGTTTAACTTCAACAAAGGATTTATAGTCAAAGTTTTGGAGCAGCACGTGTTGATTCAAGAGCTCGCGTATCAAAATTGCATCAAGTACTTAAGAGGAGTCTAGCTCATTGGATCAAGGTTTGGACCAAGTCAAGAAGGAGAAGACCTTCAAGAGAAGACTTGTGTCATGTTTGTAAATGTTAAGATTTTGTCTTTAGATAAAATGTAAAGGATAATTAGTTGGTGGATTGCTCAAGTTCATATACACTCACATACAAGATTTATATGTGTTTTCATAAAAGAGTTTTCGTTTTAAAAATCGGTTTGATTTTTAAGATTAAAAATATACATGTATTTTATCAAAACTTATTTTAGAGCTTAATGTCAAAACTTAGATATTTCATCATATATGCGTAGTGGATTATATCCACACACACTAAGCTTCAAAAGTGTTTAGAATATCTTGTTTTTGTATTTAAAAAAGTTTTAGAAAAATTGTTTTTAAATTTGGAGATTGTTTCTGAAAAATACGATTTTTGTTTAAAGCCAAAACTTCTATATTACAAAAATATTTCAAATGTTTGTAACATATTTTGATTTTTACTCAAACATGTTTATATATCAAAGTATATTAATGAACTTATTTTTATCGAATTTATGAGAATTTATGAGATTTTATTGAAGGTAAAAAGATCGAGTTTTCAATCCCTAAAAAATGTTTTCTGACGGTCTGCCGGTCGACAGAGCCAGAGGTCGGTCGACCGGGCGGTCGACCGACGTGCACAAACGTGCACGGTCTTGTTTGCTGGAGGGCCGGTCGACCGACCCGGTCAACCGCCGAAGAGTTCTGCTCTCTGAAAATGGCCCCGGTCGACCGGGCGATCGACCGCAGAGAGCTTCTGCTCTCTATATCCAGGCCACGGTCGACCGGCCGATCGACCGCTGGCACAACGGTCAGAAATCTGACCGTTGGTCGGTCGATCGGGCGATCGACTGATAGCAGATATTTCTGCTGAGTTGTCCCCAACGACTAGTTTTTGGAGCCTATTTATATGGGGCTGTTTTGAGCTGTTTTACATAAGATTTCAAGAGAGTGTTTGGGCTAGTTTTTTCACCTATCTCAGTGATTTTCTCCACATGTTTTAGAGCCAATATTTCCAAATCAAAAGGAGAGTTTTTCAAAAGTGATTTCTTGAGTTTTTCACCACCAATCAATCCTAGTTTTCTCACACACTTGACCTTTCCATTGCTATATCTATCATATATGAGTTGTGAGAGTGCTTTTAGGTGATCAAAGTGTTTATATCACCAAGTGTTCAATCTTGTATTTGAGGAGGCGAACTTGTGAGTTCGTGTTGTTTCGAGTTCTTGTGGGAGCTCGGTGTAGAGGTGCGGCCTTGGCAAGCTAGTGTGTTTGCGGTATGTAGTTCTTGCGGGAACAAGAGAGGGACTAGTGAGTCCAAGGAGTTCTAGTGTGAACTCGTTGTAGGTGTTGCGGCACCGAGTGATCCGATATGATCGATTTTTTAGTGAAAATCCTTCATAGTGTTGAAGGCGGGACGTAGAGCAAGGGTGCTCGAACCTCGAAACAAATCTTCTGTATTTGTGATTTCTCTCTCTCTATCTCTCACTTGTGTTTATATCTTGCATGCTCTTATTGTTCATATTCATTACTTGCTTGATATACTTGTGCTTATATTAATATATGTTTGGGGATTGTTTGCTCACACTTGTATTCAACCAAGAGAGCCATAGCGGCACCTCAACTCTTGTCTAAAGGAATTTTGAGGAGATAGTCCAGAGCCCTTCAGCGGGAATTCGGCTATACTCTTGTGTTATACTTTGTGTATTTAGCATAATAGTTTTTACTTTACATAAATAGTATTAATTCCGCATTAATTCACCATTTGATTAGCTAGTCACCTATTCACTCCCCTCTAGGTGATTTCATTGACAAGTTCAACAGTATCTTCTTTTCATTAAATTTAAACTCGTGAGTGTTGGACCTACCAGTGTTCTAAAAATCGGTTTCATTATTCATGCGGTCTAATACTGAATAATAATTAATCGGGAATTAATCGTTTTTGAAAATTTTAATATATTTAATTATATTTATACCCAACTACATATGAATATATACAGTAATTATTGAAAATACCTAAATATTATACAAGACAATATCTAGATGTAAAGTTATAAACCATGATATGATGAACAAGACAATATGAATAAATAGTAAAAAAAGAAAGAAGTAAAAGAACTTATCTCTTCACATTAGTAATCTAAGATTTCAAATTTTGCAACATAAATATAAATCAAAGAACTTACTTGCAAAATAAGAGAAATAAAAAAACTAGTCAATTTATCAATCCAAATAATGAGCTTTAAAGAATGATAGAGAAAGATTGTTAAATAAGTTAATTTGAAAAATAATCAAAATAATAAAACATAAGTATCACTTTATGCAAAATATACAATGATAAAATATTATAATTCATCTACTATTTAATAAATAATAGTTCATCTACTATTTAATAAAAGATCATTATCAAATCATCAACATCACAACATAAACTACTTAGCGATCCAACACACACAAAGTGATAAGTTTTTCAAATAAAAAACATATGAAATACCTAAATGATTGATGGGGGATTAATCGGATTAATCGGGGATTAATTGGAGATTAATCATTTTGGACCTGATTAATCGCTCGAGCGCATAATCAGAGCGATTAATGTAATATTAAGTGGGCTGTCACTGAATAGGATTAATCGGCCCAATTTTTAGAACAATGGGACCTACTGTAACGCCCCGATCCTGCGGGTACGGGGACGTCACTGCGACGTATATACGTAGGTCAGAAATACCCTCACGTATATACGCTAAGTATCAGTACAAGCAAGAATCAGAGTACGGAAGCATGTGGTGCATTATACATTCCAACATATGAGTACAATTACAAAGTTATCACCAGAGGTGATAAATATTACAATAATATTACATCACCTGTTAGGCGCAAATGCGAGAATACAAAGAGAATGTACAAATATGAACAGTACAAAAGGGCGCTCACGAGATAACTGGAGAAGCCGCGAGCCAACAAGGGGGAGCAAGGATGGGACTGGAGCTACAGCTGGTCTGTCAGCTCCACAGAAGTAAGCATGGTCCTCAGCAAGAAGATCCCCTTCGGTCCAAGCTCCGAGACCTGGACATGAGGATCCAGAGGAGTCAGAACTCCTCAGGCGAGTGGTGATACGAAAGCCAGGTGGCGAGCATAGATAAGCAAACATATGGTATAATACGACAAGAGCAGGAGACTGATAAAATAGAGCACAGGTGGTAAAACAGGATGTGAGCAAGTATAACATAGTAATGCTTATAAACCAGAATCCGATGTAAAACCCGATGAAAGCAATTATAACGAGACAAGTGGTATAACCAAGTTTACAGAGCAACATAACAAGTTATCATCTTGGCATACTATTATTATTACTCGTCCGACCCATATATCTAGGTATGTGTCCTGGGGTACATCCCAACACACATACATCCATATATAAGCAAGTCGAGATTGGTTATTGGAAGCTGATGGAGAACTGATAGCTCATACTTATAGTAGTTCCCGTCCGCCCGGGACACAGCCATTGGGGACCTTAAATCCCCCTAACACGCATCTTCTGGGGGCCTGAAATCCCCCTAACACGAATCGTCAGTTTTGGTATTCCATTACTATAAGCAAGGCACCATACCGGCATCCATCACTTCCTCCCATTCCCTGTGCAAGTTATCCCTTTTTTTATGGCTTATTAAACATAATATCAGATTACAGGAATGAGCAGGATCATAACTGGTCATAACAAGAATACATAACGAGCATAACGGGAGTTCATAACAGGCATAACTGGAGTACATAACAAGTGATCAAGTTCTACATTCCCGTAATGTGATATTCATGAGTAGAGAGTTAATCATAATAGGTATCAGGTCTCAACCTGCCAATGACAAGTGATCAGGCAGGTGACAGGTAATAAGTCATGTCATAACAAGGAACAAGTATCAGGAGACATATGCCTGAGATGTGATGTTAAGCGGGCGTCAAGTGATAGCATGATACATGCAAGTGTGCAAGTAAAATAATATAATATTAGTCAATATGACGAAGCAGAAAGATCAGAAGGAGAGCGAGAACACTCGCCTAAATCTTTAGAAAACACAGTGAAATCCCCGATCTCCGAATCCAGGAAATGAACGCGTCCACGCGTTTAAAGGGAAAGTGATAGAGAGAGGAGAAAATCAAGAGAGAGAAAGAGAATGAGAGAGAGGAGAGAGAATGAACCAATGAGGAGAGAGAATGGAGACGCGGGAATAGCAGACGCGAGAATAGCAGACGCGGGAATCACAGACGCGGGAGACGCGTTACGGAGATGTCACAAACGCGGGATTTGAGACTCGCGCTAAAGCTAGGGACGAGAAGAATACAGACGCGGTTATAAGCTTCGCGTCGTGATAACACAAGAACGCGAGGATCGCGTTAAGGAATTGTCTAGACGCGGGAGTGAGATCCGCGTCAGCAATAAAACAGAGGAGGGAAGGTGATTTCGGGGTGGTAGTGTTTAGTGTTTGTCGTTGCAATTGTCACCGGAAAGATTACCGGAATAATCGCAAACGATTACCGGAATAATCACCGGAGCCGAAATGATCACCGGAATAATCGTGAACGATTACCGGAATGATCACCGGAGATATTACCGACGAAGAGGAGCTCGGCCCTCAATCCTAAGGAGGTGGCCGGCCCTTGAGGAGATGATGGGGTGGTGGTTTTGGTGGAGTAGGTAGTGGTGAGAATGGGTTGTTTTGGTGGAAAGGAGAGGAAGAAGAAGGTGGAGAAGATGGTGTTGTGGTTTGTTGTTGTTGTAATGGAGGGGGAGATTGAGGAGAATGAGGTGGTGGTGTTGGTGGTGAAAATGGAGGTGGAGAATGGCTAGCCAAAGGAGAGAGCAAGGGGCTCATGGGGCTGCCATTTCATTCTCTGTTGCATGCTTGCAGGAAGCAAAGGAGGAGGAGAAGAAATAAATGAAGAGAGAGAAGGGAGTGGGGTTTATATAAAGGTAAAGGAATGAATATAATAATGTGCATACTTTTCAAAGTAAAGAAACATAAAAAGAGAACTTGTGTTTACCTCTCCAAACGCAGCCCTCAAACCTGCGTTTAGGCCAAAATGAGCCAAACGCGGGAATTAAAGCCGCGTCCAGGGAAGATGCAAAAAGGCTGCGTTTAACAAAAGGACAAAAGTCATAATGACTTGATTGAAAATGATTAGCAGTGCATTAAATGTAGCATGGAGAGGATCTCTGCATTAAATGCAGAATCCTAGGTTGGTGAAACTCGCGTCTAGCGAGAAGAGAGAAAAGTGGAAAAATATCTGGGTACTATTCCGGTATCTGGGAAAACACCGAAAACTCCGGAAAAGTCCAAAAAATGAAATAGCTTGGAAAGCTTCTCAAAAATTCTCAAAATAATAAATATTATAAAAAGATTTTTGGTGAAATCGTTTTTCAGAAATTCAATTCCGATTACAAGTTAAAATTCCTGGAATCCACCAGTGAGACTGGCCGACACCAAATCCAGTGGAATTTCGATAAATTCAGAAAATTCTTAGAAAAAGTATTTAGATAGAAAATGTGATTTTAAGAAGTTATAGGAAAGCCATTTCTTAAAATTCAACTCCGTTTGTAAATTAAAAATCCCAGAATCAGTCAGCGGTACCGGTCGACCCCGGTCTTGAAGAATTTCAATTTAATTCTGAAAAATTCCAGAAAATCATAGAAAATCTAAAATATTAGAAAATGATGTTTAAAACTGAAATCGGTCAAATTGGAATACCAGAAAGACTAAATCGGGTAATAACCTGAGATCGGGTCCCTAGTTCAGACTAGGGCTGAATCCGAGTCCACGAATCCGGATCCAAGACAAAACAATCATATAAACAATTCATAATACAAAATAAATACAGGAAGTAAATCAAAAAAATACGATCGAGAAATCTGAATACGCAACTAAGTACGTATTCCGGGAGCGGGGTGTTACAATCCACCCACCTTACAAAAATTGCGTCCTCGCAATTTCGATAAGGGGAAGATGAACACAGGAGAGACCAGGATCGATAATGAGAGAATGATAAAGTGGAATATTTACAAAAGATTACCAACTCAAAATACAAAAGATCAGGGGTAGCGGTTACAAAGACATCCTCAAGGTTCCTGCTCTGAATACTGGTCTTCACATTCTGCTGCTGCTTCGTCTGATGCCTCTGCCGCCATGTTGTAGACTTGACCTCTACCGTGATCTGTTCTAGTTCTCACTCCTCTGTGTGGCTGATCATATTGCTGGGGCGGAAATGGAGCTCTTCGATCAACGGGTTCTGGGTTCCCTCTCAGTGGCGGGGCTGGAAGTACTGGTCGGACTGGTGCTGTATTTCCTACCCTTCTGAACGGGCAATCTCTTATAGCATGATTCCCGGTCCCACATGCTAAGCATAATCCATTGGCCATTCGACAGTCTTTCCTATAATGTCCAGGCTTGTGGCAGAAATTACATATGATCTGAGGGAGAGAAGGTTGGAATGGTCGCTTGACTATCGGGCCATTGATTGTCCTGACTGCATCTTCTTCATTCATCAACTGAAAGGGTCTCTTTACTGACTTGTTCTGCACTTGGTTCTCACTCTTCTTCCCCAGTCCTCGTTCTACTTCACGGGCAATGGAGAGAACCTGGGAGTATGTCTTCAGCTGTTGAGGAATAAGATACATCTGGACGTCCATCTTTAGCCCTTGCTGAAATCTGTTGGCCCGTTTTTCTTCGTCTGCCACCATGTGGGAGCAAATCTGCTGAGCCTCAAGAATTCAGCAGCATATTCATCCACTGACCGGTTGCGCTGCTGCAGGCGGATAAATTGTTCTTCCATGTCCCTTTGAGCTGTTGCAGGGAAGAATCTCTCGTAGAAACCCTTTGAGAACTGGTCCCATGTAATGGGTTTCTCCAGTGTTCTTCTTCCGCCAACCACCATGTTCGGGCCACATCCTTCAATTGTATCTTGGCCACTTCCACTTGGCTCTCATCGGGGACTCGGGCCGCCTTCAAAAGATCTGTTGTGTCTATCAGCCACTGTTCTGCATCCAGGGGCTTCTCTGTGCCTGAAAAGATCGCCGGCTGTAATCTCCTGAAATCCGACACGTTGCCTGGCCTCTGTTCTCGGGTGCAACTAACAGTCCTTGACTCTGCATCATCCCTTGAAGTATCCTCATCATACCATCATTGTCTCTGTTGGGTCCATCTTGAGAAGTACCAGCACCATTACGTGTTCCCCGTCTTTCCATATTTGAGTTGGTTGGAGAGGGTAACAAGAAGAAACTGGAAGGTAAAAGATTGAAGGTCTCAGGATTCAAGAAATGGATCAGAAGGAAGGGATAGATAACTCTGCACTTGTAGTTGGATTGTATAATCAGGACTCTTGTATTCCAGTTGCAAATTTCTTTACCATTAATTTGCCGTCTGGACGTACTGAGGATGCGAGAGCCTAGGCTCTGATACCACCATGTAACGCCCCGATCCTGCGGGTACGGGGACGTCACTGCGACGTATATACGTAGGTCAGAAATACCCTCACGTATATACGCTAAGCATCAGTACAGGCAAGAATCAGAGTACGGAAGCATGTGGTGCATTATACATTCCAACATATGAGTACAATTACAAAGTTATCACCAGAGGTGATAAATATTACAATAATATTACATCACCTGTTAGGCGCAAATGCGAGAATACAAAGAGAATGTACACATATGAACAGTACAAAAGGGCGCTCACGAGATAACTGGAGAAGCCACGAGCCAACAAGGGGGAGCAAGGATGGGACTGGAGCTACAGCTGGTCTGTCAGCTCCACAGAAGTAAGCTTGGTCCTTAGCAAGAAGATCCCCTTCGGTCCAAGCTCCGAGACCTGGACATGAGGATCCAGAGGAGTCAGAACTCCTCAGGCGAGTGGTGATACGAAAGCCAGGTGGCGAGCATAGATAAGCAAACATATGGTATAATACGACAAGAGCAGGAGACTGATAGAATAGAGCACAGGTGGTAAAACAAGATGTGAGCAAGTATAACATAGTAATGCTCATAAACCAGAATTCCGATGTAAAACCCGATGAAAGCAATTATAACGAGACAAGTGGTATAACCAAGTTTACAGAGCAACATAACAAGTTATCATCTTGGCATACTATTATTATTACTCGTCCGACCCATATATCTAGGTATGTGTCCTGGGGTACATCCCAACACACATACATCCATATATAAGCAAGTCGAGATTGGTTATTGGAAGCTGATGGAGAACTGATAGCTCATACTTATAGTAGTTCCCGTCCGCCCGGGACACAGCCATTGGGGGCCTTAAATCCCCCTAACACGCATCTTCTGGGGGCCTGAAATCCCCCTAACACGAATCGTCAGTTTTGGTATTCCATTACTATAAGCAAGGCACCATACGGCATCCATCACTTCCTCCCATTCCCTGTGCAAGTTATCCCTTTTTTTTATGGCTTATTAAATATAATATCAGATTACAGGAATGAGCAGGATCATAACTGGTCATAACAAGAATACATAACGAGCATAACGGGAGTTCATAACAGGCATAACTGGAGTACATAACAAGTGATCAAGTTCTACATTCCCGTAATGTGATATTCATGAGTAGAGAGTTAATCATAATAGGTATCAGGTCTCAACCTGCCAATGACAAGTGATCAGGCAGGTGACAGGTAATAAGTCATGTCATAACAAGGAACAAGTATCAGGAGACATATGCCTGAGATGTGATGTTAAGCGGGCGTCAAGTGATAGCATGATACATGCAAGTGTGCAAGTAAAATAATATAATATTAGTCAATATGACGAAGCAGAAAGATCAGAAGGAGAGCGAGAACACTCGCCTAAATCTTTAGAAAACACAGTGAAATCCCCGATCTCCGGAATCCAGGAAATGAACGCGTCCACGCGTTTAAAGGGAAAGTGATAGAGAGAGGAGAAAATCAAGAGAGAGAAAGAGAATGAGAGAGAGGAGAGAGAATGAACCAATGAGGAGAGAGAATGGAGACGCGGGAATAGCAGACGCGAGAATAGCAGACGCGGGAATCACAGACGCGGGAGACGCGTTGCGGAGATGTCACAAACGCGGGATTTGAGACTCGCGCTAAAGCTAGGGACGAGAAGAATACAGACGCGGTTATAAGCTTCGCGTCGTGATAACACAAGAACGCGAGGATCGCGTTAAGGAATTGTCTAGACGCGGGAGTGAGATCCGCGTCAGCAATAAAACAGAGGAGGGAAGGTGATTTCGGGGTGGTAGTGTTTAGTGTTTGTCGTTGCAATTGTCACCGGAAAGATTACCGGAATAATCGCAAACGATTACCGGAATAATCACTGGAGCTGAAATGATCACCGGAATAATCGTGAACGATTACCGGAATGATCACCGGAGATATTACCGACGAAGAGGAGCTCGGCCCTCAATCCTAAGGAGGTGGCCGGCCCTTGAGGAGATGATGGGGTGGTGGTTTTGGTGGAGTAGGTGGTGGTGAGAATGGGTTATTTTGGTGGAAAGGAGAGGAAGAAGAAGGTGGAGAAGATGGTGTTGTGGTTTGTTGTTGTTGTAATGGAGAGGGAGATGGAGGAGAATGAGGTGGTGGTGTTGGTGGTGAAAATGGAGGTGGAGAATGGCTAGCCAAAGGAGAGAGCAAGGGGCTCATGGGGCTGCCATTTCATTCTCTGTTGCATGCTTGCAGGAAGCAAAGGAGGAGGAGAAGAAATAAATGAAGAGAGAGAAGGGAGTGGGGTTTATATAAAGGTAAAGGAATGAATATAATAATGTGCATACTTTTCAAAGCAAAGAAACATAAAAAGAGAACTTGTGTTTCCCTCTCCAAACGCAGCCCTCAAACCTGCGTTTAGGCCAAAATGAGCCAAACGCGGGAATTAAAGCCGCGTCCAGGGAAGATGCAAAAAGGCTGCGTTTAACAAAAGGACAAAAGTCATAATGACTTGATTGGAATTGATTAGCAGTGCATTAAATGCAGCATGGAGAGGATCTTTGCATTAAATGCAGAATCCTAGGTTGGTGAAACTCGCGTCTAGCGAGAAGAGAGAAAAGTGAAAAAATATCTGGGTACTATTCCGGTATCTGGGAAAACACCGAAAACTCCGGAAAAGTCCAAAAAATGAAATAGCTTGGAAAGCTTCCCAAAAATTCTCAAAAATAATAAATATTATAAAAAGATTTTTGGTGAAATCGGTTTTCAGAAATTCAATTCCGATTACAAGTTAAAATTCCTGAAATCCACCAGTGAGACTGGCCGACACCAAATCCAGTGGAATTTCGATAAATTCAGAAAATTCTTAGAAAAAGTATTTAGATAGAAAATGTGATTTTAAGAAGTTATAGGAAAGCCGTTTCTTAAAATTCAACTCCGTTTGTAAATTAAAAATCCCGGAATCGGTCAGCGGTACCGGTCGACCCCGGTCTTGAAGAATTTCAATTTAATTCTGAAAAATTCCAGAAAATCATAGAAAATCTAAAATATTAGAAAATGATGTTTAAAACTGAAATCGGTCAAATTGGAATACCAAAAAGACTAAATCGGGTAATAACCTGAGATCGGGTCCCTGGTTCAGACTAGGGCTGAATCCGAGTCCACGAATCCGGATCCAAGACAAAACAATCATATAAACAATTCATAATACAAAATAAATACAGGAAGTAAATCAAAAAAATACGATCGAGAAATCTGAATACGCAACTACGTACGTATTCCGGGAGCGGGTGTTACACCTACCAAAACTGATCACATCCAAGTCATACAGCCATAGTCTACCCAACAAGATGTGTGCAACGTCCATGTCTAAGACGTCACCCAAACTCGATCATGGTAGCTATACATATGGATAAGCACCTGACAACGCTGGGTAACATCTTGGGCCATTTTATCAACCCACATTACGTTGTATGGCTGTGGGTGAGGTTCAGCAAAAAGTTGTCTTGGCGATAATGTTGACACAACTTACCCCATCAATCATCACCTTATAGTTCTTTCTTTTATGAACAACATAGGTGTAAAACACACTAGATCTCCTCCAATCCTCATCTCTACCTGTCGTATGAAGGCACCTAACGATACTCGTCCTCACATTGGACAACCTAACATCCTCATCTGTTTCACTAGTGTCCCCACTCATATATGTCCTTTAGATCACCCTCATCTAAACCCTCATTCTCAATGAGAAGGCTCCCGATTGGACACTGAGCAGCGACATGATCACACTTATGACACTAAAAGCACTTCGTCCTCGAGGTAGTCTGTCTACATGGCTCACATATAACAGATTTATCCTTAGGGCCCTTAATTATATTGGTGTTGGCTCTGGTAATGGTGTCAGGTGGGTGCCTATACTGCTCTCTGACTTTCGGAACAAATTTGTGTTCCGAGGAGGAACTAAGTGAGGCCTCTGTTTCTTGAGCTAGCTGGCTAGCGTGTGCAAGGGTCTTTATAGTTAGGGAATGAATGATCATGGCCCACTGGATGTCAGTCCTCAACCCGAAATGAAACCTAGATATGGTTTGGTCGGGGTTCCTCTTGTAACTCACAGCGCAAAGTTAAGTCATCAATGCAGTTGTGTAAGCTTGGACTTGTTTCCCTGACGAAGGTGGTATAGTTCATTAAGGAGGCCGTGCCTATATAATTCAGGAAAGTATCTCTCTTTAAGTTTGTCCTTCATTTCATCCCAAATCTCTATGAAAATCATATTCCTCGCACAATCTCTCTACCGAGGACCAGTAAACTCTAGCTAACCCTGTAAGTCGCACTCTAGCGAGTCAGACTTTACATTCCTCAGATACTCTATACCAGTCAAAATAGTAATCCATGTCAGCTAACCAACCGCTAAAAACCTTAGAATCATGGCCACCGTCGAATGTGGGAGGATCTATGTTAATCCTTCGGACAATTTCATCATCATCATCCTTAGATCTGTAGATGTTTTCATCCCTCCTATCATTGTAGTTCTTTCTATTTGTTCTACGACCACCTGTTATTTTTTTCTTTAGATTTGTCCTCTAACCTCTCTATCTTACGTTAGTTGTCTTGCATCTCCAGTCTAATGGATTGCATCTTCTTAAACAAAAGGTCGACTTTCTCTGTTAATTGATTGAATTTTTGTTCCATATCTGGTTGATTGGGGTTACAACTCTTATCACTACGCAGGAGCATGCACCAATATCAAACACAAATGCAAGACAATCAACACACAGATGCACAATACCCTTAGGTGTCAACTAAATGCGTCCAACTAGATGATCAAATAAAAAGTCTCTTAATGGTTCCTAAGATGCAGTGAATGTATCCTTACTGTGATATGCATGCAAACAGCAGATAAGGCAAATAACAATCGTAACTAAAACTATCAATCCAAATAGCTACACAAGAGATAAACAAGAAATAAGTTATAGTGCAAGGTTAGGTTAAAGCGTACACAGAGGCGCTTGAAGAAGCACTGATATTGAATATGTTGGCCCAAAGGCCCATCACTCTAGTTTTGATGATGATCAACTCATATACTTATAGTACTAATGATCTTTTATTTAATTAGTCTCAGATTTATGATCAAGATCTTAGTTGTTATTTAGCTTCAACAAAGGATTTAAAGTCAAGTTTTGGAGCTAGCACGGTTTAATTCAAGAGCTTGTGCATCAAGACCACATCAAGTACTCAAGAGGAGTCTAGCTCGTTGGATCAAGTTTGGACCAAGTCAAGAAGATGAGAAGACTTCAAGTGAAGACTTCAAGAAGAAGACTTGTGTCTAGGTTTGTTTTTATAAGATTTTGTTTTTAGATAAAATGTAAAGGATAGAATAGTTGGTGGATTGCTCAAGTATATCATACACACACACTCTCTTGATTTAGATGTATTTTTATAAAACAATTTTTATTTTGAAAAAATACAAAAGAGTTTTTATTTTTGAAAAATGATTTTGGTTAAAAACTATAAAAACCATGTTTAGTGCTTATTGTCAAAAACATAGATATTTCACCATTTACATGTAGTGGATCATATCCATACACTCTAAGCTTTAAAAGAGTTTAAAATATCTTGTTTTTGTATTTGGAGAAGTTTAGAAAAACCAATTTGGAAAAATATAGTTTTTATTTTAGCCAAAATTTCTAAGTTACAAAAATAGTTCAAAATGTTTGTAACATGTCTTGATTTTACTCAAACATGTTTAATTATCAAAGTATAATACTGAACCTATTTTTGTAGATTTTTCATGAATTTATGGGATTTTATTTAAAATAAAAAGTCAACTTTTAAATCCCTATAACTGACCTGTCCTGGCTTCTGCCGGTCGACCGGACCGGTCGACCGAGCTAGGAGTCGGTCGACCGACGTGCACAGAACGTGCACGTCAGTCTGGCTGGAAGGCCAGTCGACCGGGACGGCCGACCGTCCAGAGAGCTTTGCTCTCTGGAAAAGCCCAGGTCGACCTGGCGGTCGACCGGACAGAGAGACTGCTCTCTGTATCCAGGCCACGGTCGACCGGGCCGATCGACCGAGGCTCCAACGGTCAGAAATCTAACCGTTGGCGGTCGACCGGGCCGGTCGACCGACAGCCGTCAGGGCAGAAAAATTGCCCCAACGGCTAGTTTTTGGGAGCCCCATAAAATGGGGCTTTTGGGGGCTGTTTTAGCTAAGATTTTTGGAGAGTTTTAAAGATAGTTTTTCCTACTTTATTAAGAGGTTTTCTCCAGTTATTTGAGAGCAAATATTTCCAATTAAAAGGAGAGTTTATCAAGAGTGTTTTCAAAGTGATTTCTTGTGTTTTCCTCCACACATTCCATCCTTATTTTTCTCACAAACACTTGAGCTATCCATTGATATATTCATCCTATAGGAGTGTTATTGTGAGATTATTTTTAGGTAATCAAAGTGTTGTGATCACCAAAAACTTCATCTTTGCTTTGAGGAGGCGGACGTGTGTGTTCGCATTGTTTCGGGTTCTAATGAGAACTCGGTGTTTGAGGTGTGACCTCGACGAGCTAGTAGGCTTGCGGTGTGTTCTTGCGGGAACGAGTGGAGGGACTAGAGAGTCTAAGGAGTTCAAGTGTGAACTCGCCTTGTAAGTGTTGCGGCACCGAGTGATCCGGTGAGATCGATTTTAGTGAAAATCCTTCATAGTGTTGAAAGCAGGGACGTAGAGCAAGTGTGCTCGAACCTCGAAACAAATCTCCCGTGTTTGCGATTGCTCTCTCTATCTCTTACTTGTCTTTATATCTTGCATGCTAATATTGTCTTTATCTTTATATGCTTGATATATTGCGTGCTTAATTGTTATATGTTTGGGGATTGTTTGCTAACACTTGTATTCAACTAAGAGAGCCAACGCGGCACCTCAACTCTTATTTAGAGGAATCTTGAGAGTTAGTCCAGAGCCCTTCACGGGGAATCCTGCTACACTCTTGTGTTATACGTGGTATTTAGTTCAAGAAGTTATAATTTGCATTAATAAGTTTTTATTCCGCATTAATTGACCATTAGATTAGCTATTCACCTATTCACTCCCCCTCTAAGTGATTACAAGTGGTATCAGAGCCAAGTGCTCTTGATTTGGGTCTAACAACCTAGAGTTAAAGATCATCATTTTATGCTAATCACAATATTTCTAGACACACCATGGATTTCATGTCACCTCCCACTTTTGACATTCTTAACATCCAAACTTGGAAGGTTAAGATGTCTATGTACCTCAAAGGCCTAGGAATTCATGTTTATCTTGCTACTATTAAAGATTCATATGTTAATAATAGCAAGTATATTGAGGCTAACTCAAAAGTCATTCATGTATTGAAGAGTACCCTAAACAATGATTATTTATGTAGGGTTACTAATCTTGACTCGGCTTTTGTAGTTTGGAACACAATACTCTCCCTTGGCGAAAAAGAACAATATTATGCGGGGAGCGATTCGGATGTTGAAAGTGACGCTTCCAATGTATGCTACATGGTCCAAGGGGATAACCCCTTGAGGTAAACACCGAATCCGAGCTAGATGGAGATGTTGATATGTCATATGATGAGCTTACATCTTTTTGTCAACAATTACTTGAAAAATATGACATGATTAAAAAGGATAACAAGAATTTGAAAAGAAATTTGATTGCATGTTAAAAGAAAATGATTCTTTTAAAAATAAAGTTGCATGCATTGAAAAAGAAAATGAAATTTTGAAAAATGAAAATGTTTCCTTGCTTTCTAAATTAAATGATCTTTATGAAGGAAACACTACTTTGAAAAATAAAATTATTTTGATGAAAAAACAAAAAGAAATTGCTTTGGATGAAAACACCTCTTTGAAAAGAAAAATGGTTGAAAAGAAAAATTAAATATTTCTAAAAAGAAAAGGGTTGTAGATCATGCTCTTCATGCCACAACCATTGATAAAAATGAAGTTAAATATTTGAAAAATAAAATTGATTGTTTGAGCTCAACTTTGAGCAAATGTGCATTTAATCATAAAAGATTGGAATCCTTGTTTCAAAAGAAAAAAGTTCTCCATGTTCATGCACAACACCCACTACATGCATATGTACACTTTGCACGTCATGATCATACTCATTCAGATATGCATCCTAGAGTGTACAAGTGTACATATTGTGACCGCAAAGGCCATTTAGTAAAATTTTGTTATGATAAGATAAATGCTTTAAATTTTACTAATAAGAATGTCTGGGTTCCTTACAATGCTAACCCTCAAGGACCCAAAATAAAATGGGTACCAAAATCCCCACCTTTTGTATTTGATGTAGGTGCGGGCTCTCACAAAACGTGAGAGGGATGGTGCTTTGATGGTGGATGCATATGGACTTTGATGGGCACACATTTGATGCACCGATATCAAGGAGGTTTGGTGGGACAACCACCATGTTTTGGAGACTTATAGCATAGTTCTTTAGTTTGGTAACTATCTCTAAACTCCTATTTTATTTACATGCTTTTATAATTGATGATTTTTTAGCATGTTTTAGTATTTGTTAAAATGTTCATGTTTTATTTGTTTTGTGTTTCATGTGGTAAATACATGATTAGATGTAGTATTTGTCAAAACTTGTGTATATACATGTACAAGTAGTGAGCAACATTTGATTCATATACGTTTGCACTTCATTGTTCATTTGTACTCACTATATGCACATGTATAGGCTAGTTTTGATGATTTCCTCATTTATACATGTTTTGCTTATTTTCATGTTTTGCTTCATGTATATGCAACTTTTATTCAAATCTAATAAATATACATGTATACCCGTGAGTCTCTTGCCTTCATGTAATTTATCTTATGGGCTCTTTTTATATTTGGGATATGTATGCATATTGTTAGGTTTGGATAAAAACATACATATACGTAGAAGTTTATTTTAAGATGAAAAATGAATTTTTACGATTTTTATATTTATAAGAAAAATGAATTTTCATGATTTGTTTGATAAAATGATATTCATGTTTGTTTTGAGCATTATTGACTAATTTCATGAATATGCTATTCACATGTTGTGTGTGCACTCATATTTAATTTATTTTCTCATGACTATGTTTTCATGAGTCTTTATGAGCTATATAGATTTTGAGTGTCAACCTTTATATATTTAGCATGTTTTATGATATACATATGATTTGGTTTCATGTTTTGAAAGATTTTTAACTAGTTTTTCAAAAATTAATTTAACTAGTTATTTATTCTTCAAATGGTAGTGTTTTCACCATAAAAATATTTTTCAAACTCTATTTTTGAAAACCCCTACCTATCCCCTCATGGGTGGACGGATGGGCGAGTATGCCTTGCAAGCCTTATTGAAAATCTTTTACCTTGTGCATAAAAAGGGTGGTAGTTTATGAGTTATATTCTTGATTTACATCATATTTTCAATTGATATCTCAATTGATATTTTTTTATATATACTCATATTTTGTTCCTATATATGTATGCTTTCAATTTCAACTTATATCAATTTCTATTGGTATTATCATTTATATATGATTTGTTTGTACTTGATTTAAAATAGGTTTACATGTTTAAAGCACAAAGTTTGTTTATGCTAAGCTTGATTCAAATCTTTATTTTCAATTGGTATCTCAATTGATATTTTAATAAGCTTATGCATTATTTTTAATATTGGTATTTTTATTTAATATCAAAAATGTGCAATAACCTTCAATTGGTATCAATATGATTCTATTTTGGTTTAAAATTCAAAATTTGTAATGTTTATTTGCAATTGGTATCTTAAAATTAGTATCTTAAAATTTGATTTACTAAGATATCTCAAAATTTATTTTATTAAGAAAATTCAAAATTTTGTTTTAATGAAAAAAATGTTTTGATGTGTATTGCCTATATGCAAGAGGAGCTTAACATCTCTTCTACATATAGATTCATGTTGACTGTATCTTATATTAAGGAGCTTGACAACTCTTTTTTATGCGGTACACGTGTGTAGGGGGAGCTTCACATCTCCTCTTATGCATTGCATATTATGCGTTATGTGAGTTAGGGCTTGTCATCCCTTTTTCATGTAATGCATATATGTAGGGAAGTTAACTTAGCGTCTTCCTCTTCATGAATGTATATCGCATATATCCATTATTGACTGATTTGAGTTCACTCCTTTATTGATTTTTTGTTTTTGACAAAAAGGGGGAGAACATTGTTTTGTATTTTACTTCAACCCTTTGTTGATGATTGACAAAAAGGGGAAGAAGTATTTTAGATATATATGCATGTTTTGGAGAAAGAATTTCTTGTTTATACATATTGTTTTGTTTTGCAAATAGAAGAAAAAGAATTTGATGAGTTTTATGCTTGATTGGCATGTTTATCTCCTTATATTTGCATACATGTTTGTTTAGATTCATGTGCTTCATTGCCATATATTATTGTTTATTGAGATGTATGAGTTAAGGGGGAGCTTCTTTGAAGTTTTACTTTAATCCATGCATATATAACTCTATGAGTTTTGTCATCATCAAAAAGAGGGAGATTGTTGGCCCAAAGGCCCATCACTCTAGTTTTGATGATGATTAACTCACGTAGGTATAGTACTAATGATCTTGTGTTTAATTAGTCTCAGATTTATGATCAAGATCTTAGTTGGTGTTTAGCTTCAACAAAGGATTTAAAGTCAGGTTTTGGAGCTAGCACGGTTTGATTCAAGAGCTTGTGCATCAAGACCACATCAAGTACTCAAGAGGAGTCTACCTCGTTGGATCAAGTTTGGACCAAGTCAAGAAGATGAGAAGACTTGAAGTGAAGACTTCAAGAAGAAGACTTGTGTCTAGGTTTGTTTTTATAAGATTTTGTTTTTAGATAAAATGTAAAGGATAGAATAGTTGGTGGATTGCTCAAGTATACCATACACACACACTCTTGATTTAGATGTATTTTTATAAAACAATTTTTATTTTGGAAAAAGACAAAAGAGTTTTTATTTTTGAAAATGGTTTTGGTTAAAAACTACAAAAACCATGTTTAGTGCTTATTGTCAAAAACATAGATATTTCACCATTTATGTGTAGTGGATCATATCCATACACTCTAAGCTTTAAAAGAGTTTAAAATATCTTGTTTTTGTATTTGGAGAAGTTTTAGAAAAACCAATTAGGAAAAATACGGTTTTTGTTTTAGCCAAAATTACTAAGTTACAAAAATAGCTCAAAATGTTTGTAACATGTCTTGATTTTACTCAAACATGTTTGATTATCAAAGTATAATACTGAACCTATTTTTGTAGATTTTTGATGAATTTATGGGATTTTATTTAAAATAAAAAGTCAACTTTTAAATCCCTATAACTGACCTGTCCTGGCTTCTGCCGGACCGGTCGACCGAGCTAGGAGTCGGTCGACCGACGTGCACAGAACGTGCACGTCAGTCTGGCTGGAAGGCCATCGACCGGGACGGTGTCCCGGTCGACCGTCCAGAGAGCTCTGCTCTCTGGAAAAGCCCCGGTCGACCGGGCGATCGACCGGACAGAGAGACTGCTCTCTGTATCCAGGCCACGGTCGACCGGGCCGATCGACCGAGGCTCCAACAGTCAGAAATCTGACCGTTGGCGGTCGACCGGGCCGGTCGACCGACAGCCGTCAGGGCTGAAAAATGGCCCCAACGGCTATTTTTTGGGAGCCCTATAAAATGGGGCTTTTGGGGGCTTTTTAGCTAAGATTTTTGGAAAGTTTTAAAGATAGTTTTTCCTACTTTATTAAGAGCTTTTCTCTACTTATTTGAGAGCAAATATTTTCAATTAAAATGGGGAGTTTATCAAGAGTGTTTTCAAAGTGATTTCTTGTGTTTTCCTCCACACATTCCATCCTAGTTTTTCTCACAAACACTTGAGCTATCCATTGATATATTCATCCTATAGAAGTGTTATTGTGAGATTGTTTTTAGGTGATCAAAGTGTTGTGATCACCAAAAACTTCATCTTTGTTTTGAGGAGGCGGACGTGTGTGTTCGCATTGTTTTGGGTTCTAGTAAGAACTCGGTGTTTAAGGTGCGGCCTCGGCGAGCTAGTGGGCTTGCGGTGTGTTCTTGCGGGAACGAGTGGAGGGACTAGAGAGCCAAGGAGTTCAAGTGTGAACTCGCCTTGTAGGTGTTGCGGCACCGAGTGATCCGGTGGGATCGATTTTAGTGGAAATCCTTCATAGTGTTGAAGGCGGGGACGTAGAGTAAGTGTGCTCGAACCTCGAAACAAATCTCCCGTGTTTGCGATTGCTCTCTATCTCTTACTTGTCTTTATATCTTGCATGCTAATATTGTCTTTATCTTTATATGCTTGATATATTGCGTGCTTAATTGTTATATGTTTGGGGATTGTTTGCTAACACTTGTATTCAACCAAGAGAGCCAACGCGGCACCTCAACTCTTATTTAGAGGAATCTTGAGAGTTAGTCCAGAGCTCTTCACGGGGAATCCAGCTACACTCTTGTGTTATACGTGGTGTTTAGTTCAAGAAGTTATAATTTGCATTAATAAGTTTTTATTCCGCATTAATTGACCATTAGATTAGCTATTCACCTATTCACTCCCCCTCTAAGTGATTACAAGTGGTATCAGAGCCAAGTGCTCTTGATTTGGGTCTAACAACCTAGAGTTAAAGATCATCATTTTATAGTTAATCACAATATTTGTAGACACACCATGGATTTCATGTCACCTCCCACTTTTGACATTCTTAACATCCAAACTTGGAAGGTTAAGATGTCTATGTACCTCAAAGGCCTAGGAATTCATGTTTATCTTGCTACTATTAAAGATTCATATGTTAATAATAGCAAGTATATTGAGGCTAACTCAAAAGTCATTCATGTATTGAAGAGTACCCTAAACAATGATTATTTATGTAGGGTTACTAATCTTGACTCGGCTTTTGTAGTTTGGAACACAATACTCTCCCTTGGCGAAAAAGAACAATATTATGCGGGGAGCGATTCGGATGTTGAAAGTGACGCTTCCAATGTATGCTACATGGTCCAAGGGGATAACCCCCTTGAGGTAAACACCGAATCCGAGCTAGATGGAGATGTTGATATGTCATATGATGAGCTTACATCTTTTTGTCAACAATTACTTGAAAAATATGACATGATTAAAAAGGATAACAAGAATTTAAAAAAGAAATTTGATTGCATGTTAAAAGAAAATGATTCTTTTAAAAATAAAGTTGCATGCATTGAAAAAGAAAATGAAATTTTGAAAAATAAAAATGTTTCCTTGCTTTCTAAATTAAATGATCTTTGTGAAGGAAACACTACTTTGAAAAATAAAATTGTTTTGGTGGAAAAACAAAAAGAAATTGCTTTGCATGTAAATACCTCTTTGAAAAGAAAAATGGTTAAAAAAGAAAAAGTAAATATTTCTAAAAAGAAAAGGGTTGTAGATCATGCTCTTCATGCCACAACCATTGATAAAAATGAAGTTAAATATTTGAAAAATAAAATTAATTGTTTGAGCACAACTTTGAGCAAATGTGATTTAACCATAAAAGATTGGAATCCTTGTTTCAAAAGAAAGAAGTTCCTCATGTTTATGCACAACACCCACAACATGCATATGCAAACTTTGCACGTCATGATCATACTTATTCACATATGCATCCTAGAGTGTAAAGGTGTACACATTGTGACCGCAAAAGCTATTTAGCAAAATTTTGTTATGATAAGATAAATGCTTTAAATTGCTAATAAGAATGTTTAGGTTCCTTACAATGCTAACCCTCAAGGACCTAAAAGAAAATGGGTACCAAAATCCTCACCTTTTGTATTTGATGTAGGTGCGGGCTCTCATAAAACGTGAGAGGGATGGTGCCTTGATGGTGGATGCACATGGACTTGATGGACACACATTTGATGCACCGCTATCAAGGAGGTTTGGTGGGACAACCACCATATTTTGGAGACTTAGAGCATAGTTATTTGGTTTTGTAACTATCTCTAAACTCCTATTTTATTTACATGCTTTTATAATTAATGATTTTTTAGCATGTTTTAGTGTTTGTTAAAATGTTCATGTTTTATTTGTTTTGTGCTTCATGTGGTAAATACATGATTAGATGTAGTATTTGTCAAAACTTCAAGTAGTGAGCAACATTTGATTCATATACGTTTGCACTTCATTGTTCATTTGTACTCACTATATGCACATATATAGGCTAGTTTTGATGATTTCCTCATTTATACATATTTTGCCTATTTCATGTTTTGCTTCATGTATATGCAACTTTTATTCAAATCTAATAAATATACATATATACCTGTGAGTCTCTTGCCTTCATGCAATTTATCTTATGGACTCTTTTTATGTTTGGGATATGTATGCATATTGTTAGGTTTGGATAAAAACATACATATACCTATAAGTTTGTTTTTAAGATGAAAAATGAATTTTTATGATTTTCATCTTTATATGAAAAATGAATTTTCATGATTTGTTTGATAAAATGATATTCATGTTTGTTTTGAGCTTTATTGACTAATTTTATGAATATGCTATTCACATGTTGTGTGTGCACTCATATTTACTTTGTTTTCTCATGACTATGTTTTCATGAGTCTTTATGAGCTATATAGATTTTGAGTGTCAACCTTTATGTATTTAGCATGTTTATAATATACATATGATTTGGTTTCATGTTTTGAAGGATCTTTAACTAGTTTTTCAAAAATTAATTTAACTAGTTATTTATTCTTCAAATGGTAGTGTTTTCACCATAAAAATATTTTTCAAACTCTATTTTTGAAAACCCCTGCCTATCCGCTCATGGGTGGACGGATGGGCGAGTATGCCTTGCAAGCCTTATTGAAAATCTTTTACCTTGTGCATAAAAAGGGTGGTAGTTTATGAGTTATATACTTGATTTATATCATATTTTTAATTGATATCTCAATTGATATTTTTTTTATATATACTCATATTTTGTTCCTATATATGTTTGCTTTCAATCTCAACTTATATCAATTTCTATTGGTATTATCATTTTTCATACATATATATGATTTGTTTGTGCTTGATTTAAAATAGGTTTACATGTTTAAAGCACAAAGTTTGTTTATGCTAAGCATGATTCAAATCTTTATTTTCAATTGGTATCTCAATTGATATTTTAATAAGCTTATGCATTATTTTTAAATTTGGTATTTTATTTGAAATCAAAAATGTGCAATAACCTTCAATTGGTATCAATATGATTCTATTTTTGGTTTAAAATTCAAAATTTGTAATGTTTATTTGCAATTTGTATCTTAAAATTAGTATCTTAAAATTTGATTTACTAAGATATCTCAAAATTTGTTTTATTGAGAAAATTCAAAATTTGTTTTAATGAAAAAATGTTTTGATGTGTATTGCCTATATGCAAGAGGAGCTTAACATCTTTTCTACATATAGATTCATATTGAGTGTATCTTATATTAAGGAGCTTGACAACTCTTCTTTATGCGGTACACGTGTGTAGGGGGAGCTTCACATCTCCTCTTATGCATTGCATAATATGCGTTATGTGAGTTAGGGCTTGTCATCCCTTCTTTATGTAATGCATATATGTAGGGAAGTTAACTTAGCGTCTTCCTCTTCATGAATGTATATCGCATATATTCATTATTGACTGATTTGAGTTCACCCCTTTATTGATTTTTTGTTTTTGACAAAAAGGGGGAGAACATTGTTTTGTATTTTACTTCAACCCCTTTGTTGATGATTGACAAAAAGGGGGAGAAGTATTTTAGATATATATGCATGTTTTGGAGAAAGAATTTCTTGTTTATACATATTGTTTTGTATTGCAAATTGGAGAAAAAGAATTTGATGAGTTTTATGCTTGATTGGCATGTTTATCTCCTTATATTTGCATACATGTTTGTTTAGATTCATGTGCTTCATTGTCATATATTATTGTTTATTGAGATGTATAAGTTAAGGGGGAGCTTCTTTGAAGCTTTACTTTAATCTATGCATATATAACTCCATGAGTTTTGTCATCATCAAAAAGAGGGAGATTGTTGGCCCAAAGGCCCATCACTCTAGTTTTGATGATGATCAACTCACGTAGGTATAGTACTAATGATCTTGTGTTTAATTAGTCTCAGATTTATGATCAAGATCTTAGTTGGTGTTTAGCTTCAACAAAGGATTTAAAGTCAGGTTTTGGAGCTAGCACGGTTTGATTCAAGAGCTTGTGCATCAAGACCACATCAAGTACTCAAGAGGAGTCTAGCTCGTTGGATCAAGTTTGGACCAAGTCAAGAAGATGAGAAGACTTGAAGTGAAGACTTCAAGAAGAAGACTTGTGTCTAGGTTTGTTTTTATAAGATTTTGTTTTTAGATAAAATGTAAAGGATAGAATAGTTGGTGGATTGCTCAAGTATACCATATACACACACTCTTGATTTAGATGTATTTTTATAAAACAATTTTTATTTTGGAAAAAGACAAAAGAGTTTTTATTTTTGAAAATGGTTTTGGTTAAAAACTACAAAAACCATGTTTAGTGCTTATTGTCAAAAACATAGATATTTCATCATTTATGTGTAGTGGATCATATCCATACACTCTAAGCTTTAAAAGAGTTTAAAATATCTTGTTTTTGTATTTGGAGAAGTTTTAGAAAAACCAATTTGGAAAAATACGGTTTTTGTTTTAGCCAAAATTTTTCTAAGTTTCAAAAATAGTTCAAAATGTTTGTAACATGTCTTGGTTTTACTCAAACATGTTTGATTATCAAAGTATAATACTGAACCTATTTTTGTAGATTTTTCATGAATTTATGGGATTTTATTTAAAATAAAAAGTCAACTTTTAAATCACTATAACTGACCTGTCCTGGTTCTGCCGGTCGACCGGACCGGTCGACCGAGCTAGGAGTCGGTCGACCGACGTGCACAGAATGTGCACGTCAGTCTGGCTGGAAGGCCGTCGACTGTGACAGTGGACCGTCCAGAGAGCTCTGCTCTCTAGAAAGGCCCCGGTCGACCGGGCGGTCGACCGGACAGAGAGACTGCTCTCTGTATACAGGCCACGGTCGACCGGGCCGGTCGACCGAGGCTCCAACGGTCAGAAATCTGACCGTTGGCGGTCGACCGGGCCGGTCGACCGATAGCCGTCAGGGCTGAAAAATGGCCTCAACGGCTATTTTTTGGGAGCCCTATAAAATTGGGCTTTTGCGGGCTGTTTTAGCTAAGATTTTTGGAGAGTTTTAAAGATATTTTTTTCCTACTTTATTAAGAGGTTTTCTCCACTTATTTGAGAGCAAATATTTTCAATTAAAAGGAAAGTTTAGCAAGAGTGTTTTCAAAGTGATTTCTTGTGTTTTCCTCCACACATTCCATCCTTGTTTTTCTCACAAACACTTGAGTTATCCATTGATATATTCATCCTATAGGAGTGTTATTGTGAGATTGTTTTTAGGTGATCAAAGTGTTATGATCACCAAAGACTTCATCTTTGCTTTGAGGAGGCGGACGTGTGTGTTCGCATTGTTTCGGGTTCTAGTGAGAACTCGGTGTTTGAGGTGCAGCCTCAGCGAGCTAGTGGGCTTGCGGTGTGTTCTTGCGGGAACGAGTGGAGGGACTAGAGAGTCCAAGGAGTTCAAGTGTGAACTCGCCTTGTAGGTGTTGCGGCACCGAGTGATCCGGTGGGATCGATTTTAGTGGAAATCCTTCATAGTGTTGAAGGCGGGGACGTAGAGCAAGTGTGCTCGAACTTCGAAACAAATCTCCCGTATTTGCGATTGCTCTCTCTATCTCTTACTTGTTTTTATATCTTGCATACTAATATTGTCTTTATCTTTATATGCTTGATATATTGTGTGCTTAATTGTTATATGCTTGGGGATTGTTTGCTAACACTTGTATTCAACCAAGAGAGCCAACGCGGCACCTCAACTCTTATTTAGAGGAATCTTGAGGAGTTAGTCCAGAGCCCTTCACGGGGAATCCAGCTACACTCTTGTGTTATACGTGGTGTTTAGTTCAAGAAGTTATAATTTGCATTAATAAGTTTTTATTCCGCATTAATTGACCATTAGATTAGCTATTCACCCATTCACCCCTCCCCCTCTAGGTGATTACAAGTGGTATCAGAGCCAAGTGCTCTTGATTTGGGTCTAACAACTTAGAATTAAAGATCATCATTTTATAGCTAATCACAATATTTGTACACACACCATGGATTTCATGTCACCTCCCACTTTTGACATTCTTAACATCCAAACTTGGAAGGTTAAGATGTCTATGTACCTCAAAGGCCTAGGCATTCATGTTTATCTTGCTACTATTAAAGATTTATATGTTAATAATAGCAAGTATATTGAGGCAAACTCAAAAGTCATTCATGTATTAAAGAGTACCCTAAATAATGATTATTTATGTAGGGTTGCTAATCTTGACTTGGCTTTTGTAGTTTGGAACACAATACTCTCCCTTGGCGAAAAAGAACAATATTATGCGGGGAGCGACTCGGATGTTGGAAGTGACGCTTCCAATGTATGCCACATGGTCCAAGGGGATAACCCCCTTGAGGTAAACACCGAATCCGAGCTAGATGGAGATGTTGATATGTCATATGATGAGCTTACATCTCTTTGTCAACAATTACTTGAAAAATATGACATGATTAAAAAGGATAACAAGAATTTGAAAAAAAAAATTTGATTGCATGTTAAAAGAAAATGATTCTTTTAAAAATAAAGTTGCATGCATTGAAAAAGAAAATGAAATTTTGAAAAATGAAAATATTTCCTTGTTTTCTAAATTAAATGATCTTTGTGAAGGAAACACTACTTTGAAAAATAAAATTGTTTTGGTGGAAAAACAAAAAGAAATTGCTTTGCATGAAAACACCTCTTTGAAAAGAAAATTGGTTGAAAAAGAAAAAGTAAATATTTCTAAAAAGAAAAGGGTTGTAGATCATGCTCTTCATGCCACAACCATTGAAAAAAATGAAGTTAAATATTTGAAAATTAAAATTGATTGTTTGAGCTCAACTTTGAGCAAATGTACATTTAACCATAAAAGATTGGAATCCTTGTTTCAAAAGAAACAAGTTCCCCATATTCATGCACAACATCCACAACATGCATATGCACACTTTGCACGTCATGATCCTACTCATTCACATATGCATCATAGAGTGTACAAGTGTACACATTGTGACCGCAAAGGCCATTTAGCAAAATTTTGTTATGATAAGATAAATGCTTTAAATTTTGCTAATAAGAATGTTTGGGTTCCTTACAATGCTAACCCTTAAGGACCCAAAATAAAATGGGTACCAAAATCCCCACCTTTTGTATTTGATGTAGGTGCGGGCTCTCACAAAACGTGAGAGGGATGGTGCCTTGATGGTGGATGGACATGGACACACATTCGATGCACCGCTATCAAGGAGGTTTGGTGGGACAACCACCATATTTTGGAGACTTAGAGCATAGTTCTTTAGTTTGGTAACTATCTCTAAACTCCTATTTTATTTACATGCTTTTATAATTGATGATTTTTTAGCATGTTTTAGTGTTTGTTAAAATGTTCATGTTTTATTTTTTTTGTGCTTCATGTGGTAAATACATGATTAGATGTAGTATTTGTCAAAACTTGTGTATATACATGTACAAGTAGTGAGCAACATTTGATTCATATACGTTTGCACTTCATTGTTCATTTGTACTCACTATATGCACATGTATAGGCTAGTTTTGATGATTTCCTCATTTATACATGTTTTGCCTATTTTCATGTTTTGCTTCATGTATATGCGACTTTTATTTAAATCTAATAAATATACATGTATACCCGTGAGTCTCTTGCCTTCATGCAATTTATCTTATGGACTCTTTTTATGTTTGGGATATGTATGCATATTGTTAGGTTTGGATAAAAACATACATATACCTATAAGTTTGTTTTTAAGATGAAAAATGATTTTTTATGATTTTCATCTTTATAGAAAAATGAATTTTCATGATTTGTTTGATAAAATGGTATTCATGTTTGTTTTGAGCTTTATTTACTAATTTCATGAATATGCTATTCACATGTTGTGTGTGCACTCATATTTAATTTGTTTTCTCATGACTATGTTTTCATGAGTCTTTATGAGCTATATAGATTTTGAGTGTCAACCTTTATGTATTTAGCATGTTTTATGATATACATATGATTTGGTTTCATGTTTTGAAGGATCTTTAACTAGTTTTTCAAAAATTAATTTAACTAGTTATTTATTCTTCAAATGGTAGTGTTTTCACCATAAAAATATTTTTCAAACTCTATTTTTGAAAACCCCTACCTATCCCCTCATGAGTGGACGGATGGGCGAGTATGCCTTGCAAGCCTTATTGAAAATCTTTTACTTGTGCATAAAAAGGGTGGTAGTTTATGAGTTATATTCTTGATTTACATCATATTTTCAATTGATATCTCAATTGATATTTTTTTATATATACTCATATTATGTTCCTATATATGTATGCTTTCAATTTCAACTTATATTAATTTCTATTGGTATTATCATTTTTCATACATATATATGATTTGTTTGTGCTTGATTTAAAATAGGTTTACATGTTTAAAGCACAAAGTTTGTTTATGCTAAGCTTGATTCAAATCTTTATTTTCAATTGGTATCTCAATTGATATTTTAATAAGCTTATGCATTATTTTTAATATTGGTATTTTTATTTAATATCAAAAATGTGCAATAACCTTCAATTGGTATCAATATGATTCTATTTTTGGTTAAAATTCAAAATTTATAATGTTTATTTGCAATTGGTATCTTAAAATTAGTATCTTAAAATTTGATTTACTAAGATATCTCAAAATTTGTTTTATTAAGAAAATTCAAAATTTTGTTTTAATGAAAAAAAATGTTTTGATGTGTATTGCCTATATGCAAGAGGAGCTTAACATCTCTTCTACGTATAGATTCATGTTGACTGTATCTTATATTAAGGAGCTTGACAACTCTTCTTTATGCGGTACACGTGTGTAGGGGGAGCTTCACATCTCCTCTTATGCATTGCATATTATGCGTTATGTGAGTTAGGGCTTGTCATCCCTTTTCATGTAATGCATATATGTAGGGAAGTTAACTTAGCGTCTTCCTCTTCATGAATGTATATCACATATATCCATTATTGACTGATTTGAGTTCACCCTTTATTGATTTTTTGTTTTTGACAAAAGGGGAGAACATTGTTTTGTATTTTACTTCAACCCCGTTGATGATTGACAAAAAGGGAGAGAAGTATTTTAGATATATATGCATATTTTGGAGAAAGAATTTCTTTTTTATGCATATTGTTTTGTTTTGCAAATAGGAGAAAAAGAATTTGATGAGTTTTATGCTTGATTGGCATGATTATCTCCTTATATTTGCATACATGTTTGTTTAGATTCATGTGTTTCATTGCCATATATAACTCCATGAGTTTATTGAGATGCATGAGTTAAGGGGGAGCTTCTTTGACGCTTTACTTTAATCCATGCATATATAACTCCATGAGTTTTGTCATCATCAAAAAGGGGGAGATTGTTGGCCCAAAGGCCCATCACTCTAGTTTTGATGATAATCAACTCATGTAGTTATAGTACTAATGATCTTGTATTTAATTAGTCTCAGATTTATGATCAAGATCTTAGTTGGTGTTTAGCTTCAACAAAGGATTTAAAGTCAAGTTTTGGAGCTAGCACGGTTTGATTTAAGAGCTTGTGCATCAAGACCACATCAAGTACTCAAGAGGAGTCTAGCTCGTTGGATCAAGTTTGGACCAAGTCAAGAAGATGAGAAGACTTCAAGTGAAGACTTTAAGAAGAAGACTTGTGTCTAGGTTTGTTTTTATAAGATTTTGTTTTTAGATAAAATGTAAAGGATAGAATAGTTGGTGGATTGCTCAAGTATACCATACACACACACTCTTGATTTAGATGTATTTTTATAAAACAATTTTTATTTTGAAAAAATACAAAAGAGTTTTTATTTTTGAAAATGGTTTTGGTTAAAAACTATAAAAACCATGTTTAGTGTTTATTGTCAAAAACATAGATATTTCACCATTTATGTATAGTGGATTATATTCATGCATTCTAAGCTTTAAAAGAGTTTAAAATATCTTGTTTTTGTATTTGGAGAAGTTTTAGAAAAGCCAATTTGGAAAAATACGGTTTTTGTTTTAGCCAAAATTTCTAAGTTACAAAAATAGTTCAAAATGTTTGTAACTGTAGTCACCTAGAGGGGGGTGAATAGGTGATGGCTAATCTAATGGTCAATTAATGCGGAATTAAAAACTTATTTTGCAAATTAAAACTTATTAAACTAAACACCACGTATAACACAAGAGTGTAGCCGGATTCCCCGTGAAGGGCTCTAGACTAACTCCTCAAGATTTCTCTAAATAAGAGTTGAGGTGCCGCGTTGGCTCTCTTGGTTGAATACTAGTGTTAGCAAACAAAGCATATAACAATTAAGCACACAATATATCAAGCATATAAAGATAATGACAATATAAGCATGCAAGATATAAACAAGTAAGAGATAGAGAAAGAGCAATCACAAACACGGGAGAATTGTTTCGAGGTTCGAGCACACTTGCTCTACGTCCCCGCCTTCAACACTTGAAGGATTTTCACTATAAACCGATCCCACCGGATCACTCGGTGCCACAACACCTACAAGGCGAGTTCACACTTGAACTCCTTGGACTCTCTAGTCCCTTCACTCGTTCCCGCAAGAACTATACACCGCAAGCCCACTAGCTCGCCGAGGCCGCACCTCAAACACCGAGTTCTCACTAGAACCCGAAACAACGCGAACCCGCAAGTCCGCCTCCTCAAAGTATAAGAAGAAGTCTTTGGTGATCACAACACTTTGAGCACCTAAAAACAATCTCACAATAACACTCCTATAGGTAGATATAGCAATGGATAGCTCAAGTGTTGTGTGAGAAAACTAGGATTGAAATGGTGGAGGAAAACTCAAGAAGATTTCTTGAAAACACTCTTGATAAACTCCCCTTTTAATTGGAAATATTAGCTCTCAAATAAGTAGAGAAAACCTTTTAATAGAGTAGGAAAAACTGGCTTAAAAACTCTCCAAAAATCTTGGCTAAAACAGCCCTCAATTGGGGTTTATATAGGCCCCAAGAAAATCTGCCCGTTGGCAGCTGATAAGGCCCAGAATAGCCTTCCGGTCGACCGGCCAACGGTTAAAAAACTGTCCGTTGAGCCTTCCGGTTGACCGCCCGGTCGACCGGGCCCTGAACCAGAGAGCAACGGCTCTCAGGCCGGTCAACCGCCCGGTCGACCGGGGCAACCCGAGAGTGGGTTGCCTTTTGTCGGTCGACCGCTCGGTCGACCGGCCAACTGATATGGCCGTGTGCAGATTTGTGTGCACGTCCGGTCGACCGCTCCGATCGACTGGCTCCTGGTCCGGTCGACCGGTCGGTCGACCGCCAGAGCCAGGCAGGCAATTTTAAGGGATTGAAAAACTTAGTTTTTAATTCTCAAATAAATCTCATAAATTCACGAAAAGTCTACAAAAATAGTTTCAGTGTAATACTTTGATAAACAAACATGTTTGAGGAAAATCAAGACATGTTACAAGCAATTTGAACTATTTTTGTAACTTAGAAATTTTGGCTAAAAACAAAAACCGTATTTTTCCAAATTGGTTTTTCAAAACTTATTTTTCCAAAACTTCTCCAAATACAAAAACAAGATATTTTAAACTCTTTTAAAGCATAGAGTGTATGGATATGATCCACTACACATACATGGTGAAATATCTATGTTTTTGACAATAATCACTAAATATGGTTTTGGTTAAAGACATGTATATTTTGAATACCAAAAATCAAACCGGTATTTTTCAAAAAGAAAAACTCTTTTGTATTTTTTCAAAATAAAAATTCTTTTATGGAAACACAACTAAATCAAGAGTGTGTGTATATGGTATACTTGAGCAATCCACCAACTATTCTATCCTTTACATTTTATCTAAAAACAAAATCTTATAAAACAAACCTAGACTCAAGTCTTGATCTTGAAGGTCTTCACTTGAAGTCTTCTCATCTTCTTGACTTGGTCCAAACTTGATCCAACGAGCTAGACTCCTCTTGAGTACTTGATGTGGTCTTGATGCACAAGCTCTTGAATCAAACCGTGCTAGCTCCAAAACTTGACTTTAAATTCTTTGTTGAAGCTAAACACCAACTAAGATCTTGATCATAAATCTGAGACTAATTAAACACAAGATCATTATTACTATAACTACATGAGTTGATCATCATCAAAACTAGAGTGATGGGCCTTTGGGCCAACAGTAACATGTCTTTATTTTACTCAAACATGTTTGATTATCAAAGTATAATACTAAACCTATTTTTGTAGATTTTTCATGAATTTATGGGATTTTATTTAAAATAAAAAGTCAACTTTTAAATCCCTATAACTGACCTGTCCTGGCTTCTGCCCGTCGACCGGACCGGTCGACCGAGCTAAGAGTCAGTCGACTGACTCGGTCGACCGACGTGTACAGAACGTGCACGCCAGTCTAGCTGGAAGGCTGGACCGTCCAGAGAGCTCTGCTCTCTGGAAAGGCCCCGATCGACCGGGCGGTCGACCGGACAGAGAGACTGCTCTCTGTATCCAGGCCTACCGAGGCTCCAACGGTCAGAAATCTGACCGTTGGTGGTCAACCGGGCTGGTCGACCGCCAGCCGTCAGGGCTGAAAAATTGCCCCAACGGCTATTTTTTGGGAGCCCTATAAAATGGGGCTTTTGGGGGCTGTTTTAGCTAAGATTTTTGGGGAGTTTTAAAGATAGTTTTTCATACTTTATTAAGAGGTTTTCTCCACTTATTTGAGAGCAAATATTTTCAATTAAAAGGGGAGTTTATCAAGAGTGTTTTTAAAGTGATTTTTTGTGTTTTCCCCCACACATTCCATCCTTATTTTTCTCACAAACACTTGAGCTATTCATTGATATATTCATCCTATAGGAGTGTTATTGTGAGATTGTTTTTAGGTGATCAAAGTGTTGTGATCACCAAAGACTTCATCTTTGCTTTGAGGAGGCGGATGTGTGTGTTCGCATTGTTTCGGGTTCTAGTGAGAACTCGGTGTTTGAGGTGCGGTCTCGGCGAGCTAGTGGGCTTGCGGTGTGTTCTTGCGGGAACGAGTGGAGGGACTAGAGAGTCCAAGGAGTTCAAGTGTGAACTCGCCTTGTAGGTGTTGCGGCACCGAGTGATCCGGTGGGATCGATTTTAGTAGAAATCCTTCATAGTGTTGAAGGCGGGGACGTAGAGCAAGTGTGCTCGAACCTCGAAACAAATCTCCTGTATTTGCGATTGCTCTCTCTTTATCTCTTACTTGTCTTTATATCTTGCATGCTAATATTGTCTTTATCTTTATATGCTTGATATATTGTGTGCTTAATTGTTATATGCTTGGGGATTGTTTGCTAACACTTGTATTCAACCAAGAGAGCCAACGCGGCACCTCAACTCTTATTTAGAGGAATCTTGAGGAGTTAGTCCAGAGCCCTTCACGGGGAATCCGGCTACACTATTGTGTTATACGTGGTGTTTAGTTCAAGAAGTTTTAATTTGCATTAATAAGTTTTTATTCCGCATTAATTGACCATTAGATTAGCTAGTCACCTATTCACCCCCCTCTAGGTGATTACAGAATAGTGGCTCCAAACAAGGTCTTGTAGAGACCAATTCTGCTATCCAAAAACTGTGAAATCTCCTCTGTGATTCCGAGACTCAACTAAGGATCCAACGTCTCGAACAGGGCTCGAAACGGACTCAAGATGGCTTCAAAACAGGTTCTGGAAGTCGTTGGACTGCATTGTGGCTCAGGGGTGAGCCGCGACTTAAGCTGGGTCGGCTGAGCTCGGGCTGGGTCGGCTCGACTTAGGCTGAGTCAGCTCGATTAGCTGATGGTGGCTCATCTTGGCTCGGCTCGAAGGTGGCTCGAAGGCGGCTTGGCTCGGTTTGAAGGCAGCTTGGCTCGGTTCGAAGGCGGCTTAGAGGCGGCTCAGCTCAGGTGGCTTGGGTGGATCCGGGTCGGGTCGAATCTTGATTGGAGTGAACCCGATTGAGATCCAATTTCAACTAAACCTGTTTGATAACGGGTCTAACTTAAACCCGAAGTAAATGAGATCGAGTTTTACCCGATAATGATTGGCAGGCTCTGTAGAGAGAACAGGGCACCCTGGCGGCGGTGGTGGTTGCACGTTGTCGGCGAGCGAAGATGATGATTCAGTCAGAGCAAGACGACAACGGTGAAGACTGCGAAGAAGACGATGATGATTCGGTCAGAGCAAGCTGATGACGGCTGATTAGTCTACAGTTCTGCATTATTATATCGCATTTTTCTACTGATTTATAAATAAAATATCGGTCTAAACCGTGTTTTGGCCTCTCTTGCAGATAATCAAGACAAGGAGGGCAAAAAGGTAATAAGAGCTTAATTAAACCCATTTTCGGGTAATTAAATCCGGATTTCCTGGAGGCCAAGTAAGGGAGCTTCTAGAAGATGCATTAAACCTAGACCTTTGCGCACGTCAAACGAATATCCGGACGAAAATAACCGAATATGAGCACATCTCGAAGTTCCCCGAAGCGAGGCGAATCTACGCACCAAAGCCAGGAACCTAGGTCCCTGGTATTGCCGCGGAAACGCGGCCATAAGCCTTATGGTGGGCCCACGCATTGATTTTTGACGCGTGGCCTCATCTCGTCTTCTGGAACCTCCTTTTGCTTATAAATACTGCAGAGTTTGGCCGAAACACAAACAGACTGAAAATAGGCTAGGTTTTCTCTCTTTTAGTGTAGGTTAGTGTCGGTGTTCTTCTTTTCTTTTCTTTTATTTTGTATTTCCATTTTCTTTTTTAGATCATGTATTAAGGCTGAGAGATTCAGAGAGAGAAAGAGAGATTGATGTAATAGATGGTGACAATCTATGTAAAGGTGTCTCCTTTCTTCTCCATTGTAACCTTCTCCATCTTCTACATGTTTCTTAGCTAGATTTTCTCTCATGGTGACTAACTACTAACCACTAACTAGCTAACCACTTACTTGATAATCCACATGAATCTAATAGCCTCTACAAGGCATTGCTCTTACAAAAGCCATTGATGGCTCATGATGCTGGGTTCTAACATCTAACTTGCTAATCAAGCTAACTCTCTCTTATTTCATATTTGCTTCTAATAGTTTTGATGATCTAATGTTTGTATTAGCTTGCTCTTGATGCAAGTTTGAAAGTGAAGAACCATCTTATTTGCCATACTTTGTAACGTCTCTTGAAGCCAAGGACTAGTGATAGCCAAGGATCCATGTGAGGTAACTATCACTAAGAGATTAGCATGTTAGTGGAGTACTTAGTAGTTAGAAACCATGAGATTTCTTTCATAGTATTATCCTTTCTTTTTACTTTATTTTAAAAATTGATTTCAAAACTCTTCTTTTATCTTTTCATCGTTGTTTCACTATCTTTTTTGTTCACTTTTGTTTTCATTTTCTTTATCAAAAGCTTCATCTTCTTTTCTAATTTGTTTTCAAAATCACTTCTCTTTTATTTTCACATTGCCGCTTTCATCGCCTCTCCTCACCTATCACTTCTGGATTTTCTTTTCTTTCTTCTTTTTTCATTCTTTAACAAAGAAGAACTTGTTAACATAACACGTGAACAAGAACTGTTAATACTTCTATCGCCTCCCGTCCCTGTGGATTCGACCCGTTGAGCCAATGTTATAACGGAAGTATCGAGGGAACATTAGCACACACTTTTACATTGATTACATAAATACACATTTTCAAGTGCTTGTTTCGCCCTGATCAACGGCGAAGGAAGGCGATGGATCTGGTGTCAAGGACGAGGTCGGAACCATTTGCAGATCGACGACGGTGGAGGCGGAGGTTGTGGCTAGGTCTGCTGGCGGTGATGATCTGCTGATTGACAAGGTGGAAAGGACCGTTGGTAGTGATGATCGAAAGCGGAAGGAGGAGATCGTCGCAGAGAAGATCGAGGGCGACGTCAGTGGGATTGTGCGACGACGGTAAAGTCATAGGAGGTAGCGGCGGAAGTTAGAATAAGGTTAGGGTTTTCGGTGGTCGTCGGTTGCAGCTCTGGGAAGACGATGAATAGTCATCTTTTTTTAATTTTATTTTATTTATTTTTTCTTTTTTTCTTTTTTTTAAACTAAAGAAGAGAAAAACTGGGAAGTGAAGGATCTAGGGTTTTGTAGAGGAGGATGCTGGGATTTTTTTAGAAGAAGAAAAAATTAGGATTTTAGCTCTGATACCAATTTGATGCAGAACTAATTTTAAAATGAAAATAAAAATAACTTTTGATTAATTCGGGAATCGACACCCAGGTGATCTCTCACCTACTTTCACAAATCAGCTTGCACGAGATTTAAAAGCAATGTAAATTAACATGCAAAGCAAAAGGGATTTTAAATTGATTTCAAGAGATTAAAAAGCATTAGCCTCTAAGTACTTGCCATTATCAATATATGATTTCTTGGTAGTGGCAAGATAAACATGCAATCCTAAGGCTTTTAAATATGTACTCATTTTAAACTTTCACATATCAATGTTAGAAATATCATACATGAGTGGTGCAAGATAATCTATGAGTGCAATGAATGAATATGTGCAAAACAAATATATAAACTAGTAAATGAGGATCACTTAAATCGAATATCAGGAGCCTTAGCTCTGCGCTACCATTTGAAAAATACACCTAGAAGGGGTGAATAGGTGTAGTGCTAATCAAATGATAAATAATGCGAAATTAAAATTTTTACACTAACACACAATGTATAACCAAGAGTGAGCCTGAATTCCCCGTGAAGGGCTCTGAAACTTCTCCTGACGATTCCTCTAAATTATGAGTTGATGTGCTTCAATAGCTATCTTGGTTCAATACAAGTGTAAGCATACAAACTATATCAAGCATGTATAAATATGAGCAAGAAAACAATGCAAAATAAAAAGAGAGAAGAAAGTTGAGAGATAGAGATCCAAATGCAAACACAAGAATATGTTTCGAAATTCGAGCCACTGCTATACGTCCCCGCCTTCACACAGAAGGATTTTCACTATATCCACCGAGGACCTTCCACAAAGAGACCTCCACCGAGGATTACAAGAATACAAATAAGAAGTACACAACTCCAACTCTCACACACCTCTACACAAGAGGGTAGGCACAAAGCCAAGCACAAAAACAAAGAAAGAAATACAACTTGGTGATCCCAAAGATTACAAACACAACTTAGTGATCCCAAAGACCACAAACAAAAGCTCTCACAATACAAGATCCTAGAGGATAGATTTGCAATGAAAAGCTCAGTTATGTGAGTGCACAATGTTTTTGAAAAAGAAAACATAAAGAAAACTCTGGGGAAAAACTTCTTGATAGATGAAATTTAAGAACAAAACTAGAATTCCCAAAACTTGTTTTCTTTTGATTTTCCAAAACTTTGAAACAATATAAAAATATTAATTTTGAAGATCAAAAACTTGTTTAAAACTTGCTGAAAACTCAGTTGAAGTGGGAAAAAATTAGCTCCAGAAAATCTTATCAAAAACTGGCCAAAACAGCCCTTCTATAGAGCCCAGAAAAATATAGTTGTTGGGGTCAAAAACTGCCCAGAATGGCCTGTCGATCGACCGCCTGGTCGACCGGCCAACAGTCAGATTTCTGAGCGCTAGGGTTGTCGGTCGACCGCCCAGTCAACCGCCCCTAAGGCATAAAGAGTTTTAACTCTCTATAGGTCGACCGGACCCCAACAAAAAGTTGGGCTGGTCGACCGGCCCGTCGACCGATTCTTGCTACGGTCGACCGATCGGTCGACCGAGCCGAGGCTCTGGGCTTGTGCACGTATCTGTGCACGTCGGTCGACCGCCCGGTCGATTGAGCCAGCCTTCGGTCGACCGCAAGCAACCCAAACCAAAATTTCAAGGTTTAAAAATCAATTTCAAAAACCATTAAAATTCAATTAAATCCCAATAAATTTCACAAAAATAAATTCATGTAAATACTTTGAAGTACAAAAATGTGTGATCAAAAATCAACACATATTACAAATATGTGAATAATTTTTAAGGTATGGAAATTAAAGCTTAAACTAAAAACTGTATTTTTCAAATATCAAACTTTGAGTTGAAAATCCGATTTCTCTAAAACTTGTATAGATACAAAAACAAGATATTTGAAAACACATTTGAAGCATAGTGTGTCTGGATAGAATCCAATACACATAGTAAATGATATATACTTGTTTTTGACAATAAATATCAAAATAAGTTTTGATAAAAACAAAACTTAAACATATAACTAGATAAGTTTTTCTAAACATATGTGAACCTTCAATGTATATGAATGAAATCCAATATACATATAAACTATGTAAACATCTTTTGATGAAATCTATTCATAAAAACAAAGGATGTATACTTGATAATCCGAAACTCAAAACCCATAAAACATATGCATGCATATGGATATGTATAAAACATATAAGCATGTATAAACTAAAACATGCATATATAAACTAATCATTTAAACACATGTATACGATTTTGAAACTAAAAATGGTTAAACTGAAACTATTTATCATGAAAGCGATAGATAACTTGTGTGTGAACTTGAGCAATTCAAAACTAGACTATTCTTACACAAGATCTAAACTAAACAAATCTAGACTTTGGTCTTCTTGTCGATCTTCTTCTCCAAGACGACTTGATCCAAAACACAATCCAAAGAGCTTGACTCCATCTCGAGTACTTGATGCGATCTTAAAGCGCGAGCTCTTGAATCAACACGTGATAGCTTCATTGTAGAAGCTAAACACCAATAATGATCTTGACCTATATCTGAAACTTAACAAACACAAGATCATTAGTACTATAACTTCATATGTTAGTCATTATCAAAACTAGGGTGAAAGGCCTCGGGCCAACAATTATCTACATATTTTTTGGTAGGTAGTTTTTCCCACAATAACTCAGAAGAAAAAATAGCATAAAAAATATTGGAAGATTTTGTCCCGCACCCTGTGTTTCCCTTTTTTTTGTTTCCTTGCTTTTTTTGTCTCTGGTTTTTTTTCTTTTGATTTTACTCTAGTTCTTTCTTTCTTTTTTTCCCTTTACTCTATTCTCTTTTTTGTATAGATTTTTCCTTTTTCTCTTCCTCTAATTCTTTCTCTCTTCTCTGTTACTTTATTCTTATTTTTTAATACTTTACTCCTTTTACCCAAATTATTCTCTTTTAACTTTAAATTTTCATTGTTTTTCCTTCTCCATTTTTTCTTTTCTTTTTACAAGTTTCTTTTTCTTCCCTTTCTTTTAAATTTTTAAACTTTTATTTCTTTCATTTCTTCCTTTTTTCCCAATGTTTTTCTTTTTTTCCTGAGTATATTCTTCTTCTTTTTTCTCAATCTAGTGGAGTACCAGTTGAACTTTCTTCCTATAATGTAGTGGATTAGCAATTCTCTTTCCCTTCTTTTATGGTTGTAGTGGTTAATTTCGATGCATGTTGAGATCATGTCACAAGTCCTGCCGCCCAGTAGCGCCCCAAGCAGCCAAATTATTTTTTCGCCACCAGGCCCAACATGCCTGCAAGCCCAACATGGGCCCAAAGAGAAAGCTTCGGCTCCTACTTTGAGCTCTCATCAATCCAGGGCTACTCACTCGGATCCTCAATTCAATTGGGGCCTTGCAGTACTCCAGGACTACAATCGTTAATGCAAAGATTACCTTCGGAGCCGCTCTGATCTCCGACACGAAGACCCTTCCAAGCACATCGCTCCTCGCTGGTTACAACTGGCCAGCACGATCCCCGCGATTTGTGAATCCAGTCATGCTGCTAGATTATCCCCGCATTAAAAAATTACAACGCCCTACATCAACGCGGGCTGTTATGGATAGTGACGGATATCTCTACATGACTATCCCAACAATCAAGTGGCGTGAACCACCCTAGCATTTCTTTATACACCTTCTCTGACGAGAAGGAGGTCGCTTTCTTAAGTCTCAGAGTACATACCACACCACCCTAGCATTTCTTCTGCTAGTTCATCACCACTACACCTGCAGTTTTCCTCTGTCGGTTCTCCCTCCTTGCCAACTACTAATTCTCAAGCCCGAGGGTCTTAGGCCGGCACCGCACCGGTGTTTCTAACGTGAAAGGCGTCTTCTTTTTCTGTGTGCTCTGTCAGGTTCGATCAGGGGCATCCAGTTACTTGTGATGAAGTTTTATTCGCCATAACCATGGTAAGAAAGCCTTAGTGTATGTTTTTCTCAACCTTTTCTAATTTTCTTGGAGTTAATATGAGCGAAACGAGAAAGCAAAAATCTTAGGAGACATTTAATAGATTTGTTTCTTTCTCTGTTTCCAAAATGCCTGCAAAGGTCTCAACTTTCTCATGCCGTGATTCCTTCTCGAGAAACAAATGACATCACACAATATTTCGTTGAGGCAAATTAAATCAAAAGATAGAATTTTTCAGAAGATCCTCTAAAACTAACAAACCCCATTAACATTTGAAGCGTTGTGCAGTTCGGTGATTCGGCAAATATGATTGCTGAATACTTCATATATCTAAAATTATTCACCGGTGCCCTCTAAACTCAGTACAGATAATTTAGAGGCAAAAACCCACTAGTCTTTAAACTCTCGTATTTCACAATATCTAGAATATCCTGCAAGTTTCTACAAAGTTCCTAACTTCAATTCCATTCCAATCAAGTACTATTTTGTACTGAACATAATGTGAGATAATTTGCACAAAATCACACAAAATCCAATTAGCAATTTGAGTAGAAACAGAGATATGAGGTACTTTAAACAATATTTTGATTCATTCTTCAAATAGAAAATTGTAAAAGAGAGAGCTTTTTTCTGTTACCTCTGTGATTGAACAAGAAGCGATTCGAAGATTGATTGGAGGCTAAAGAACAAAACGTGATCGCTATAGTCGGCTACAAGAACCAAGAAGAATAAAATCTTTAGGGTGAAAACAAAAATAAGAAAAAATGAAGGGTTTTAGGGTTTTTGCTTCCGAGTGAAACTGTGAAACTGGAATGAGAAGTGGGACAGGAGGAAGGAGAGAATATTTATCCCAGCAAGAACCTGACCCGAACTCACAGTAAACGGTTTGCCTCGTAAACGGGTTTCACAATGAAAATATAAATAATATAAATATAATAATATATGTTGTCTCTAATTCTACGTGTATTCATATAAGAAACATGGAAGATAATAAGTTTTAACAGCTATGCAGAATAAAATAGAAGAAATTGCCCCCACAATTTGTTGAAATTTAAAATTTAAAAGGTCCACTTTTTATGAAAATTCCTTTCTAACAATTATCTTCATTTGTCGAATGGACTTCCGGCAGATCATGTCAATAATGGGGCCAGTGTTGGTCATTTTTCTATTTTTGAGAAAAAATTACTTTTAGGTCCTTAAAAAAGATGAAACCTTTAAAAACTTCTCATTGTTTAACACTCCACCAAAAACTCCACAGATACGAGTTTGAATTGTCTCTAACTCCCGTGTACGGTGACTCGACCCAAGTGGGTGTTGACCTATGGTTGAATGTCAAAAATGCCCATATACTATGTTATCAAATTGTTGTCTTAGAAAATTTTAACAGAAAAAAAAAAGAAAAAAGAAAGAAGAGGAGTAGGAGAGAAAAAAGAAAGAAGAGGAGTAGGAGAGATCCGATCCCAACCTCGTCGTCGACCTCCCGGAGCTCACCTTCCCTGATCATATCCTTCTCATTGTGCTCCTGGACGAGGAGGAGGCCTATGATCTTGGCCGCGTTCTCCGGGTCCAACGTCTGAATTGAGAGAACACGATCCGGGTCGCCTTGTAAGCATCCATTGAGCATTGTTGATGAAGAGTAGTACAAAAAGAAGAAAGAAAGATTAAAGAGGAGAAGACTAGTTCTTTTTTTTTTTGGAGCATTCCTTCCTTGTGTAAGGACTCGGGGCATTGTCCCAAAAGACTAGTCTCTAAGTGGAGAAGCTCAAATCCTTATAAACCCAAAACCATCCCCATGTCTAGCCGACGTGGGACTATTTGTTTGATTTAAATCCCAACAATCCCTCTCTCGAACAAAGAGTCTCCATGTAAGCTTATCTTCACACCTGAAAGACCATCTTCACACCTGGAAGATATATGCTCAATCGAGATCGAGATCCTCTTCACTGCATTACAGCACACACCTTATGTGAAGATCTCGAGAGCTCAACTAGCTCTAAAGGGACTTTATTGCGCCTTTTTGCGTCCTAGGAATTGAATAGGTTTTATCCTCCTTCAAACAAAGAGTTCGGCCTCCCTGCAAGCCGATCTTTCTCGTTCCTCATCCGAGAAGATCATATGCTCAATCGAGGTCACTCCTCTTCACTGTATTGGACGACAACACGTCTTACATGAAGCACCTGGAGCATGATTATCTCCCTCGAGAGCTCAATCTTTATAGATCCAGCTTAACAGGGGCCCACTGCGCCATCCGATGCGCCCGGGGGATCGAACATCACCCATACACACGACTAAGTTCGGGGCATGGCTCTTGTAAGGACTCGGGGCATCATGCCAAAAGACTAGCCTTCTAGTTAGAGTAGCCAAATCCTCATAAATCCAAGACCATCCCCATGTCTAGCCGATGTGGGACTATTTGTTTAACCCATATCCCAATAATTAGTTATAAAAGAGAGATTTCCTTGTAACTCTTATATTTTCTTCTCTGTTTTTAATATAGATTTCTCCCCTCCTCCCCGTAGACGTAGGCATATTACCGAACCATGTTAAATCTTGTGTTCCTTGATTGTGTGGTGATTGCTTGCCAGTGGTAGATCTTCTACGCTTCCGCTTTCGCTGCCGAGTCTTCAACTCGGTGTTTCTCTATTGTTTGATCGGTGATAGATCATCAATAATTGTATCAGAGTGATGGCTTACAAGATGACCACGATAGCCAAGTTTGAGATGGAGAGATTCGACATGAAGTCCAACTTCTTATTGTGAAAGATGCGAGTAACATCGTTGCTCATAAAGGAGGGCACACACAAGGTCGTGCTTGGTATTGAGAATAAGCCATCGAAGATAGAGGATGATGAGTGAAACGACATCGACTTCCGCGCAAAAGTGATGATCATATTGTGCCTATCAGATGAGATCCTCTACAATGTGATAAACGAGGAGACAATTGCTGATCTTTGATGTAGGCTGGAGAGCCTTTACATGACGAAGAGTTTGTTGAACAAGCTCTTCATGAAGAAGCAGTTATACAACATTCAGATGAAGGAAGGTACATCTATTCTACAATATCTCAATACTTTTAATATAATTTTAAGCGACTTGTTAGCTCTAGAGGTTAAGTTAGAAGAAGAAGATAAAGCTCTTCTGTTACTCTCTTCTATTCCATCAAGTTATGACCACTTGGAGACCACCATCATGTATGACAAGGAGACCTTAGAGTTAGAAGATGTCAGGCAGATGTTCCAGAATAACGATTTGATGAAGAAGACAGATTCTATAGAGGAGGCCTCAGAATTGCTTGCCAAGGGCCAGAGGGGAAGATCAAAGAGGTGTAACCCCCTGATCCCTGATGTACGTATCACAGTATCAGTACTCGATACGGCGTACAAAGTCGATTTGACCTTTCTGGTAGCAGATTGAGCCAGTTTTAATTTCAGATATTATTTTTAATATTTTAGATCTTTCAGAATTTTCTGGAACTTTTCTGAATTATTTTGAAAAACCTTCGAAATCGGTATCGACCGATACTAATAATCGGCTCTACGATTTTTAATTTATAAATGGGGTAGAGTTTATGGAATCCATTTCCATGGTATTCTTTAAAATCATAATTTCTTTTTTCAGACATTTTTGGGGATTTTTTGAATTTATCAAAAATCTGGCCAAACCGGTGTCGCCCATTATCGACGATACATTCCAGGATTTTTAACTTGCAAACCGAACAGAATTTCTAGAATCTGATTTCACATTACTCTTCAGCGTAATATTTTTTATTTTATATAATTTTTGGAACTATTCTGAACTAGTCAAATTTTGCCTTATTAAAATAATATTAATTCAATATACTTCCAATATATTTTCCCCTTTTCTTCTTTCTTCTTCCCCAAGATTCCCCACCGACTCACTCCACCGCCATTCCCTCTACCTATTTTCTGTGTCTCTCTCTCACTTCATTTCCTTCTCCCCCTCTTTATATCACACATCTCTCTCTCCATCTCACACTACTCTTTTTACCCACTCTCTCTCTGTTGATTGCCGCCACCCATCACCAGAGCCACGGGCGCCCCCTCCGGTCGGTGCACCACCGGTGACCCCTCTTCCGCTGGCCCAACGCCGGCCATCTGCTGTCTCCCTCTCCACCATCCAAATCCTCCTTCACCACCATCCAAATCACCACCGTCCACTTTTTCTTCTCCTTCTTCTTTCTTCTCTCTCTCTCTACACGGCCGGACCTGCCGGCCACTTGAGACCTCACCGCTGGCCACCTGAGACCTCGCCACCATGTGCTACAGCCCCTGGCGCTGCCGTGCTTCCCTGCTCTCTCTCTCTCTCTCTCTCTCTCTCTCTCTCTCTTTCTTCCTTTCTTCTCCTCCATCTCTCTCTATCCCTCTTTCTCTGGGCAGCACCACCGGCCAGGCACGACCCGCCGGCCGCAACCCCCGATAAGGGGGTGCTGCCCTGTTCCTCCCCCGTTACTCTCTTATTGGGTATGAACCTAATAACCCTATAAACCCATAAATCCTATAAACCCATTTACCCAATAACTCATTCACTTAAGTTATGGGTTTGGGTTATTAGATCCAAACCCGACCCGTTTGGAGACTAAATCTACATTCAGTAAAGAGAAAAGTAAAATTGCAGAAAACCCTTTGAATATTTATAATGATTGCATTTTAAACCCTTTTTATTACATAATTGCTCCATTTATATGGTTTTTAGTGTTTGGACTATATCTGGAGCATCCGGACTCCGAATTGGACGATTCTGAAACCCTTGTGATCGTCGGAAGATGAGCTACATTCTTATAATAGCTATATAAGTGTTTTTCTTTTATAAATTATTATTTATCATGTTTAATAAAATGAATTGATTGCTTTACTTAATAAATCGTGATTATCGGTAAAATTGAAATTTACAAGTTATATAAACAGGAAATAACGATAATATATGTGATTATTTAACATATTCAATATGATAATATTTAATCGTGATTATTGATTTAATATAAAATACAGATGAAATAGTTATTTACTGATAATAATTGACTTTTGGATTATTGATAAAGCTATTAGTTTAATGGTTATTGGTAATTATTAAATGGTTGTGATGAGTTGAAAAGATAGATTGGTAAATAATTTTTTTTTTGATAAGATTATAGATATCTTAATATTTAGACACCTGTTCAAGTTATATATAATCACCCTGCATGTATCACAAGATCACCTACACTGTTACTGTGACCAAACTACTGATACGTTAAATACTATACAAGTATGTGTTGTCATGATTGTAGACACCATTATTACATATACCTGTATTATTATTACACGGACATTCTCGTACACCGGACACTGTATTTCATGTAAATACCTGTTATACCGGACACTCTCATTTCATGTCCCTGTATCATTGTTACACCGATACTGTTACACGCGACATTAATATTTCATGTTCATGTACCACTATATCATTGTCACATTGATTCACCTGTATATATGTGTATTATTTATGTATACTCGTTACATGGATTACTACACCTGTGACATGGAATATTATTACATGAAAATTCTTGTGTTCCCGTTGCATGCATGTTTTCCCATTACTGATATTGATACATAATGTTACTGAACATGTTAGCTATTGATATCTGATGTGTGGTGAGTCTACCTCTTAAATCTCACATCTCATGTTTCCTATTTCCCGTTTCTCGTTGTCGTGTTTAATGATATCAACATAGCTCATGTCTAGTTCTCGTGTTACATGTTCATGCACTATTATTGTTCCTGATATACTGTATAATTGAAATATAATAAATATAACATGGGATGGGGGAGGCTTGACGGTTGATTAGATTTTATCGGGTGGATGTCTGGATCCATTATTGTCCCACTGTAAGGGACGTGATAGTGTTGGCTGTTGTCTGTTATGGCTTGATGAGCTTCCGTTTCCCGTTACTTATTTCACCCTAGCGAGTTGGCCCTGGTCTCAGCAGCCAGAGAGTCTTGGTAAGGTCGTGATTCCGGGTATGCACAAGATACACCTACTCAATTAGAGCTCCTTGATCATTGGATTTCCAATTAACACAATAAAACGGTATAAACAATAGTGACGTCCGGAACGTTTGTTATTTGGTCACTCTCTCGTTCGGATCATGGTACCCGATGCCATGTTTGATTGAGTTCGTCTGGAGTGTGGGCTCCGGTATGAACTGCCGGTGGTATGGGACACTAGAAGGATTGATTAAAATACTAGACATTACTGATTATTATTATATAGATAATATGATTTGCCCGATACACATAATAACTGTTCACTTGTACTTATTATTATTCTTGATATTTATCCATTATCATATCACCTGTATAACTTGTTACACTTTTTGATACTTGTTACACTTCATGTGGTAACACACTATTCTTGTATACGTATATTCTACATTTCATGTATTTTGTTCATGTATACTCTGTAGACACTGTTACCGCATAATCGCATCACTGTAAAATGATTATTCTGCATGCTTCATATCTGCATGTTCATATCCATCACTTCACCACTATGTTACTGTATTTATTAGTTAAATAAGAAATATAAAGTAACTAAACTTACTACATGTTGCTTATGCACACTGATGCAATTAGGTACACTTAATATTGTACTATATCACACATATATTGAGAATTATATATAAATGGTATAATTCTATTGACTGTAGTAAAATAATCCACAAAGTAACTTACCTATTATTTTGGTAGCACAGCTCGGACATATAAACTGAAAGTAATGATATAAAATCGGATACCATTATGGTAATGATACTGTTATAACATGCTAGTTATTGATGATATTAAAATATGACACTTGTATATTTCTCCTGATTGTTGTTATTATTATTATATTGTATCACTAGTATTTAAACATGTATTATATATTATGATCGTGATTGTATTACTATAGTATATATTATACCTTCCTTCATTTTACAACTCACTAGGTCGCTTTCTGATGACACTGGGTTTGCGTGCCAGGTTGGAGATTTGAGATATCATAATGCCAGTTATTTCACGGGGTACACATAGGAGACTCCTCACCTATACTATTCATAGGTATCTTTATTATCTACCCTTCATTTCCTTATTTATCCATATTTTGTATCTATCATGATCATTGACCTCTTTCTGCAGGTGTTCTTGTACTTATTTAATGCTGAAATTATTATGTATATTGTGTTTATTCCCTATACTGAGGTTTAGCGTACATATGTAAGGGTATTTTCGCCCTGCATATGTACGTCACCGTAGTGTCCCTGTACCTTCGAGATTAGGGCGTTATAAGAGTAGAGGACCCAAAATGGATCCAAAGGATTCTAGCAGCTTCTCTTGCTATTTTTGCAAGAAACCAGGGCATATTAAGAAAAATTGTATGAAATATAAGGAGATGATGAAGAGGAAAGGCGACAAAGATTCTAATGGGGTAGTACCAGTGAAAAATTAGATCAAGCTGAGATTGTCGAAAAGCAGATAAGGATTCATATGATGTCTTGACGGCTGAGTCAGGAAAAGGTAAATACTCAGATGCTTGGTTACTTGATTCAGGGTGCATGTACCTATGTGCCCAAAAAGGGTGTGGTTCAGTACTTACAAGCCTTATGATGGAGGCTCTCTTGATGGGAAACGACACTGTGTAAGACTATTGGCATTAAAAATATCCGTATGAGTATGTTTGATGGACAGGTTTGAACCCTCACGAACATTCAACACATTCCAGACTTAAAGAAGAATCTTCTCTCATTGAGAGCTATAAAATCTCAAGGGTATAAGTTTCTGGTGCAGATAGAGGAATCAAAGTTACTAGAGGCTCCATGATGATTCTTAAAGGAGAACGGATAACACATTTGTACAAGTTGACAGGAAACATTATTATTATTGATGCTTCAGCAACAATAGAGAAAGAGGATAATACAAGACTTTGGCAAATGTGTCTTGGACACATGAGCGAGCGAGGTCTTTAAGTCCTGCACAAAAGAAGTGCTCTATCAGGTATCAAATATTGCAAACTTGATTTTTGTAAATTTTGCATTATGGGTAGGCAACGTAGAGTAGCTTTATGTACATCTCAGTACAAGATAAAGGGCTTGCTAGATCCCATACACGCGGATGTGTGAAGGCCTTCACCAGTAGCATCCATTGGAGGTGCTAGGTATTATGTTACTTTCATAGATAATTTTTCAAGGAAAGTTTGGGTATACTTCTTGAAGCAGAAATCAAAAGTATTTTAGAAGTTAAAGGAGTGAAAAAATGTGGTGGAAAATTAGACAGAGCAGAAGGTGAAAGTCTTGAGATTTGATAATGGAGACGAGTACACTTCTAAAGAATTCAAAGACTACTTAGCATGCTAGGGCATCAAACACCAGATAAGTATTCCAGAACAACCGAACAAAATAGAGTAGCAGAGCTCATGAATCGAACACTTACAAAGCGTGCCCACAATATCAGATTACAGGCTACATGTCAGAAAGATTTTGGGCAAAGGCGGTGAATCATGCGAGTTCTCTGGTAAACATGTCACCATCAAAAATTATTGATCTTCAGATCCCAGAGGAGATATAGCGAGGAGTATCTGTGGACTATTCAATCTTACGAATTTTTGGTTGCCTGACATATAGTTTGATTGATAGTCAGAAAAGGAACAAACTGGAGTCCAAGTCTAAGAAGTGTATCTTCATCAGGTTCATCAAAGGAGTCAAGGGTTTCAGACTTTAGATTCCGAGAAAAGGAGTGCCTTTACCAATAGAGATGTGGTCTTTGATGAAAAATTAATATTGCGGGAAAAGTTAGAGATGAAAGATAAACTGCAAGGTGGAGCTTCAGACAGTTTGGTAGACACTCAGGAAAAAGAAATTGAGTTCTTAAAGAGCCCTAAAAGGCCTGAATGGTCAGAAGAGGACTCTTCAGATCCAGATTGAGACAACCAGAAGGCTACTCAAGAGCAACCTAGACCGTTGAGGCGGTCAATTAGGGTTACAGTCCCACCAACAAGATATGGCTGGGACAATGATCATGTCTCTTTCGCATTAGTAATAGAAACAGGATAACCTGACAGTTACAGGGAAGTGATTAGTCTCTAAAATTACATATTTCATACCCTATCTTCACATTTATTTAATATTAAATTCTGTTAATAACACCTCTCTTGTATGTTTCTAGGTCCATGACATGAAATGAAGAAGAAGACCCAAAATCACAATTTAATTGGTGATTAAAAGCCTAAAAAGATAGCCATTGACTTTGGAGGGTGGTTTCATCAAAACCAGGGGCCTAAATCCAGAAATCAGGACATGCAGCCGACAGGGGGATAAGCGGGCAGCGCGCAGTAGGAGGCGCTACGCGCACCGCCCTGGTACAGCTGCGAAAACGCAATTTTGGCCACGTTTTCACAGTTGTACTGGCGCCGTTGTGGTAGTACTTCGGGCCAGGGATTGCCCCCCGGCCCCCGTTCTCCTGGTGCCTATAAATACCCCCTTTGTGTTCTGTATTGGGAGATATCCAGAGAGTTAGGGTAATTTTTTTCTTCATGTTGTAGTTTAGGGCAGTTTAGGTTAATTGTTCTTCTTCTTCCTCCTTTTATATTTTCCATTTCTTGTAGATCTTGTAATAGGAGAGAAAGTGGCACATGGTTGGAAAGCAAGAGTGCTTGTAATATAAAGTGACAATCTATGAAAGGTTCTCTCTTTACCTCTTTGTTTTCTTCTCTCTAACTCCTTTTACATGTTTAGCTAATTTTCTCTCATGGCTACTAACTACTAACCACTAACTTGTTAACTTCTTACTTGATAATCCACATGAATCTAATAGCCTCTACTTGTCCTTGCTCTTGCAAGAGCCATTGATGGCTCATGATGATGAATTCTAACACTCTAACAAGCTAACATTACTTTACTTCATGCGTACTCATATATAGTTTTGATGGTTTAAGTGTAGCTTGCACTTTTTGTTGAGTTTGGATGTAAAAGTTATCTTATGGGTCATGCTTTGAAATGCTCTTGAACCAAGGACTAGTAATGGCCAAGGATATATATGAGGCAACTATCATTAAGAGGTTAGAATAGTTAGTGGAGCCATTAGTAGTTAGTAGCCATGGGTTTTCTTTCTCTTTTTACTTTGTTTTAAAAATATATCAAAAATCACAAATATCTTATCTTCTATGTTCCCACTTCTTCGTGTTTCATCGTACTCTTCTCTTTTCATTCTTTGTTTTCTTTTCTTTTCATTCTTTCAAACATTGAAGAACACTTAACATACACGTGAATATACCGGTAAAGTTTTTATCGCCTCCCGTCCTTGTGGATTCGACTCGTTTTATCCTCTATGCTATAACGGAAGTATCGAGGAAGTCAAAGCACACACACTTTAAATCTTGATTTCAAAACATACACTTTTCGTGCGCGATTTTCCCCCGATCAGGAAGCAATCAAGGCAGATGACCACATCAAGTGGATTACAACTATGAAGCAAGAGATGGAGTCTTTGGATAGAAACCAAACATAGACATTAGTCGATCTTCCAAAGGACTCCAAGGCAATAGGTTGCAGATGACTCTTTCGCAAGAAGGACAATGAGCAATACAAGGCAAGGTTTGTTGCCAAAGGATATACTCAGAAGGAGGGTATTGACAACAATGAGATTTTTTTCTTCAGTAGTCAAGCATTCATCTATTCGGGTGTTATTGGCAATAATTCCTCAGTTTGATCTAGAATTGAAGTAGATGGTCGTCAAAACAGTGTCTCTGCATGGTGAGCTGGAGGAGAAGATATACATGAAACAACCTGAAGGTTATATTCCGAAAGGTAAAAAAACAAGGTGTGTTTCTAAAGAAGTCCCTCGATAGACTTAAGAAGTCTCCCAGGCAGTAGTACAAACGGTTTGACTCTTTCATGATCAAGGCTAGATACAACTGACATGAGTATGATAGTTGTTTTTATTTTAAGCAGAGTGATGATCCGACATATTTACTGTTATATGTGGATGATATGTTGATTGCTGTGAAAAATAAGACACATGTTCAGAAGCTTAAAGTTCAGCTCAAGAAGGAGTTTGACATGAAGGATTTGGAAGAGGCCAAGAAAATCTTAGGTATGGAGATCACTCGATATAGAGGCTCAGGTACACTTTGGCTATCTCAGGAGAACTATGTTCTCGAGATGTTAGAGAGATTCAACATGGCAGAAGGAAGACCAGTCACCACTCTTTTGGCTGGTCACCTCAAATTATCCTCCAAGCCGTGTCCACAATCACCAAAAAAGGAGGAAGAGATGTCTCGAGTAGCATATGCTAGTGCAGTGGGATCACTCATGTATGCTATAGTCTGCACTAGGCCTGACTTAGCCTATGTAGTTAGTACAGTAAGTCAGTTCATATCAAATCCAAGAAAGCAACATTAGAAAGCAGTGAAGTAGGTGTTACAATATCAGCGAGGGACTGCGAGACTAAGCTTGGTGTTTCAAAGATTAGAAATGGGAAAGCCTAGGTTACTACAAGGCTATGTTGATGCAAATTATGCAGGAGATCTTGATCAGCGAAGATCTACGACGGTTTTGTGTTCACAATAGTTGAGTGCGTCATTAGTTGGAAGGCAGAGTTACAAGATACAATTGCTCTTTCTCGATAGAGGCTGAGTACATTGTTGCAGTTGAGGTGTCAAAGGAAGCCTTATGGTTGAGAAGATTGGTTGAGACATTTAGTATCATACAGGATTCAGTTTGAGTTCATTGGACAGCCAAAGTGTGATTCATCTCGCTAAGGATCACAAGTATCACAAGCGGATGAAGCATATTGATGTGAGGTATCACAAGATACATCAGAGGGTCATGGATGATAAGGTGATCGATTTGGTAAAGATCAGCAAGAAGAAGAATCCAGCAGATATAATTACGAAGACCATCCCGGTGGAGAAGTTCAGAGCATCTCTGAACTTCATCAAGGTTCTCCAAAGGTAAAGTGGCGAGCGCTCTTGGGAGGGAGCCATGTGAAGTCACAAAAGGGGGAGAAAGGAAGGGGAATGAAGTAAAGACCAATTTCTACAGATGGACTCAATGAACATGAGTCAAAGTGGAGATTGTTAGTATTTGGAGTGCCTCATATTCATTGGAGAAGAATTCAGGTTCTGATAGTTTTCTAATACGTATCTGTCCTCATATTCATTGGAGAAGATTTCAAGTTTTGACAGTTTTCTAATACGGATCTGTCTCATGTTTTGATTTGGATACGGGTTTCCTATTTCTCTGAGAAGGTGCTGATTTGAGTTGGTGTTGGACTAGGATCATCCTAGGTACCTATATAAACCCCTTGGGGTGGCCTTTCAAAGGTGTGTCAGAAATTCAAGTGAAATTTTGTTTTCCACTATTGAAAGTTATGAGAGAGAGATCTCCTTGTAACTCTTATATTTTTTCTCTGTTTTCAATAAAGATTTCTCCCCTACTCCCGTGAACGCAGACACATTGTCGAACCACGTTAAATCTTGTGTTCCTCGGTTGTATGGTGATTTCTTGCTAGTGGTAGATCTTCTACGCTTCCGCTTCCACTGTCGAGCTTTTGACTCGGTGTTTTTCTATTGTTTGATCGGTGATAGATCATCAATACCTTAGAGTTGTTGCTCAAGAGAGCACAAGAATTGGGATTCCAACATGGTTCTTCAATTTTGCATACGACTTATCAACCCTCTTTAATTATGGCCTCGACACTTTTAATGCCAAGGTGGGAGTTTTCAAGAGCTATGGGCGGTCGGAAAGGGAGTGCAGCTGCATTTAATAAATATCTATTTTTGGGCATGTCAAAGGAGAATATTCAGAAGAAGAGTGTTCTTCTTCCTCTTCTTCTTCCTTTTCTCTCCCTCTATTAATTTTTGTTCTTTTACCTGTTGTTTAGACATTTGAAAGGGGGAGAGAGAAGGGGAAAGAAAAAAGAAAGAGAAAGGAGAGAAAAGAAAGTGTGAGGTAATTTTGTTGATAATTTTTTTGAATGAGTGACCAATTTGTGATGAATTTTTTGTTTATTATGAATTTGTGATTTGTGGTGATTTTTTTTATATTTGTAGACAAATTTTACAAAATAGTGGACAATTTTTGAATATATTGGACAAATTTTCCAATAGATGGACAACAATAATCAAAAGTGGATAGAAAATTAAGCAGACAGATTTAAACTTTGTAATTTTGCAATTTTATAATTTGTTATAATTTTGAGAGAATTTGATATAACTCATAAATTTTCAATTTTTGAATTGGATTTTGTGATATTTCAAGACAATTTGATGTTTTTTACGTAATTTTTCATGAATTTTTAGATAATTTGTGATTTTAAGGTAATTTTGTTGATGATTTGTTAGGATGAGTGATAAATTTGCGATGAAGTTGTTATTTGTGATGAATTTGTGATTAATTTTATTCTATTGTAGATAGTTTTCACATTATGGCTGATAAAAATTGAATATAATTGACAAATTATTCAGCAAATGGATAGAAATCGTCTTAATTGCATAGAAATTTAATTAGACTAATTTATATTTTTGTAATTTTATAATTTTGCAATTTGATGCAATTTTGTAATTTTGAGTTTGATGTAATTTTGAAATTTTAGGTAATTTGATTTGAATTTCGTGATAATTTTTTGTAATTTGATGTTTTGAGGGAATTTGATGATTTTGATGTAATTTTGCTCAAGATTGTTTAGGTAATTTGTGATTTTGAGGTAATTTTACTGATGATTTATTAGGACGAGTGATAAATTTGTGATTTGTGATGAATTTTATTCTATTTGTACACAAATTTCACAGTACGATTGACAAAAAAGAACGCAGTGAGCAAATTTTCTATTAAGTAGATAGAAATAATCACTAGTGGACATAAATTTAAGCAGGCATAATTTTTTTGTAATTTTGTAATTTGATGAAATTTTGTAATTTTCAGTATCAGTAAATTTGATGTAGGTTAAAAATTTTGAGGTAATTTGATTTAGATTATGTGATACTTTTTTATAATTTGATGATTTTGAGGTAATTTGATGATTTTGATATAATTTTGCTTAAGAATTTTTAGGTAATTGTGATTTTGAGGTCATTTTGCTGATAATTTGTTAGGAGAGTGATAATTTTGTGATGAATTTGTTATTTGTGATGTTGTGATTTATGATGAATATTATTATACTTGTAGACAAAGTCCACATTATAATTGACAAAAATTAAATATAGAGGACAACTTGTCCAGCAAATGGACATAAATCATTTTAAATGGACAAAAAGTGAATATAGTAGACAAATTTTATAGTATGGTTGGACAAAAATTGAATATAGTGGACAACTTTTCAAATAAGTGGCCATAAATAGTAAAAATAGATAAAAATAGTCAAAAAGGACAAAAAAAGTATAATAGGTTGACAGAATATTAAAGAAGTTTGATAAAATATTAGATATGGACAGAATATTATAATAAATGGACATAATATTCGAGAAAATGAACAAAATATTAAAAATATGGATAGAAGGTCAACATGATTCAGATAAGGGGGCAGAATTTTGGGGAAGGTGAGAGAATATTGAAACAAAATAACTTAGATCAAGTCATAAATAAGGCCACATCTTTACGTAATAAGTAAATAATTCTAGTATAATGTATACATTTTTAAATTAATAAAATAAAATACAAACAATCAAATAAATGGAAAATAAATAAATAAATATTCATAATTACTCTTTCTTTTATTTTTTACAAACAATAAAGGTTAAATGATTTTATAAAATAAGTCTTTAATTACTTTTTTTGCTTTTATTTAATTTCATTTTATAAATATTTAAATAATTTTATAAATATTTTGGTAAATTAATAATAGATATTGAAGTGGACATTGTAACGGTCCCAATTTTCATAATATTTCCATATACATAAACATTATATTGATCCACAGGTTATCATAACCATCTCCAAAAATCCTTGAAAATTTTGGCAGCACTTCCTTGATAATACAGAGTCTACCTGATACATTGACACATACAGTTCTATATTCCTCATCAACCAGATATGTATATACAATATCCATGCAGTGGTATATCACAATTTCGGCTTGACATCGCCTACTTAAATTCTCACACATATATCATGTGGATACAACACAAGATAACAAATCCAAGACTTTCTTAAGAATAATCTCCTTGGTATCACCATCTAATATAAGCTAACTCAAGATAATATCCAAAAGAAATTATGCACAAGTCTACATATATACACCATCGAACTAAATCACATATATATACAACTATTCTGTCTAACTATCACATCAATTCTATGTACATGCATATAACCAAACTACTCAATTACAAGTCAATATAAAAGCTTGGTAGGCCCACACAATGAATGTTGTGCACCCCTTACGGTGCTCTACTCTTGCCTTTAGCTGCTATTTATCCCTGGCTTGCCCTGAAAAACATGAAGCTATGGGGGGGTGAGCTCGACAGCTCAGTGAGTGGAGTCAATCTCATTCATAATTGTAGCATGGCATTAACGATGTATAGTGTTCATGATACATAAAAATAAGATGAATGCGGTACATGAAGTATATGATACTGAATGCTTCTACTTGATTGTATATTTACTTTCAGTTACTGTTCAATTGATGCTGATAACTGTACACATGACCAATATCAGATGTCTCCAATACCATATACGATAACACATCCAACATACCCTTAGTGTCACGCACACACACATACATACAAGTCACACATAGCCATTCATTCTTAATCATTTGTAAAGTTACATATATATGTATCATAGCACCGTCTTCGCACTCCGCCCGTGTAATACGGGTCCCTTCCTCCATATATATATATATATATATATATATATATATATATATATATATATATATATATATATATATATATATATATATATATATATATATATATATACACACACACACACACATTTATATAGCACCGTCTTCGCACTCCGCCCAGCATACGGGTCCCTTCCTCCTTATATATATATATACACACACATTTATATAGCACCGTCTTCGCACTCCGCCCAGCATACGGGTCCCTTCCTCCATATATATATATATATATACACACACATTTATATAGCACCGTCTTCGCACTCCGCCCAGCATACGGGTCCCTTCCTCCATATATATATATAAACATTTATATAGCACCGTCTTCGCACTCCGCCCAGCACACGGGTCCCTTCCTCCTTACAATAAGGTATATATACACATATATCTAAATACACACAATATCGACACAATTAGTTTCATAAGACTCATGTATAGAGCACATTATTTCTTATATGGAATAATACTGTCAATTAGTACTTGCCCATTACCATATATCCTTATGCAATATCCGCACAATTGTCTTAGCCAAGCATATCACATATACCTTTATATGTACAAAATGAAGTAACATACACTAATCATATTTATGTCAACCATGAAGAATTCTATTCTATAACATGCATGTCAATGCCATTGCATATCATACTTCAAAATGCAAGCCCCATATGCAAATAGGTAAAATGCTACATTAAACAAGTTATTATCCATATTTGGTATAATGCAATCCAATTCATTAAAAACCCCACTCACCTTTGTCGGACTTCAGTTATCAATCCTGCGGATACATAGCTCTCGATTTCACGATCGCAATGGTTCAAAAATCGCTCGAATCCGACTCCGGATGGTCAAGTTACCACCCAAAAACCAAACCAATAACTTAAGGTTAGATATCAAATATTCAGAATTATGGGGACCCATTATAAATTTTCTGGGGTCTAAAATCAAATAACAGAAACTTTTAAGGGTCAAAATAGAATTTACCTGTTTTAAGTGATTGGGTCGGGTTCGGGTCTTAATGGGTCGGATTCGGATCCAAACCCAAACCTCACTTCCTTTCTTCTTCCCTTTTCTTTTTCTTTTTTTTTTTTCTTTTTCTTTTAACAGAACAGCAGCAGGCAGCGGCCTGCTGCTGCTGCTCTCCACCGCGGCCGCGGTCGCGGCCGCCGCACCGGCGGCCGCCCTGGAGCCGCCGCCGCCGCCAACCGCCCTGGCGCCGGGTCCCCTTGCCGCCAGCAGCCCAAAGAGAGAGGGAGAAGAGAGAGAGAGATGGGTGGTGAAGGTACTGGTGCTGCTCCACCCGCGCCCGCGGCCATGGCCGCCGCGCCTCCGGCCACCCTGGAGCCGCCGGCCGCCCTGGCGGCGCCTCCCCTTGCCGCCGTCCACAGAGAGATAGGGGGAGAATTCGGCTGAGTGAGGAGAGAAAAGAAGAGAGATGGAGTGGGTTTCTCCTCTTTATATATATATATATATATATATATATTTATTCCCCTTTGATTTCTATGATGCCACCTAGCAAGCACAAGTTCCAATCCCTCTCCAAAAGGCTCCACCTCATGCTAACGAAAAATAGACTCAGCCATCCACTAACTCTCCCCAACTAAAAGTAGATTAGTCTAGTTAATTATCAAGGTTATTGTTAGGTGAAATGGGAAAGGAAACATGATGGACTTGGGCTCATTCATTCCATTCAAATAAATTTTGGAACCATTGGCTTGAGCCCAAGTTATAGACAGGAGTAGATAAAGAAAAGAGAGTAAAGATTGGGCTTTTTTGTGAAACTAGTCGTAACCTGAATACAAAGTATTACTCCCTTTTCCACATAAACTTCCAATAAATTATTATCACCAAAATTATCAGTTCTAAATATTGATTTCATTTATGGGCCTTATCTGATTTAATCAGAGTTTTAGAACATTATTTCATGGTTTAACAACCTGGTGTTACAAGTATTAATCATGTTCACAGTCTTGTATATCTCCAATCTATTTCTAGAATGTAGAGATGTTCACGAAATTTTCTCATTAATCATATAACTTAATATTTTACCGGTCTCAGATATAATAATCCAGATTAATTAGAACCAAGTATTCCCTCATAGTTATATGTTAAACCAGAAATAAAAATCAGGGTTGTTACAGACATCCTTTCCATAGAGGAATTATTTTTTTGTCCACTTTAACGTTCAAAATTGATGACAACAATTGTAAACATTAAATTGACGGAAGGACAAAAGAAATGGGTGTCATGCTCTATGAAAAGGACAAAAGGCAAAAGGACAAAACAAATGGCAATACGAGGATTTCGAAAATACATAGTACCCAAATTGTATTATGGTGAAGACAAGAACCTACATCAAAGGAAATCTTGGCCAAATGACTTTTTGGCAAACTTTTAAACAGTGAGAAGTTTTTGACGGGTTCATCTTTTCTTAAGGACTTAAAAATAATTTTTCCTTTTTTTTAATGTTAACAATCCATCAGTCTACTATCTAAAATTAGCGTATTCATTGACCAGAAACAAAACACAAAGAGAGGCCAGTGACTATTTGTAAGCTTTTATTATTACTACTATTATTATTATTACTTTAAATTTAGCCGTGTGAATGGTCCTTTGCTCCTAATTTGGTATGTAAGTTATAGTTTGATTCATCCTCTTTTTTCAAGGGTTCATAATTGGAACTTGAAGCCATTTCATGTGATGAGAGTTAGCAAAGTATCAACTATTATTTTACTCTCAATTTTGGTACAAGAGCGATGTGGTTCTTTTCTCCTAGTTGTGATAAAGAAGTTGTATTTTGATTTATCCTCTTCTATTGGGGGTTTCATAATTGGAACGGGAAACTTTTTTATGGGATGAGAATTAATTATTGCTTTGTGACATGCTAGTGACTATTGAAGAAGTAAAATTATTCGAAGACAATGATAGTGCAAAGGCATTACGTGCTTTTAACTCAGCTTTAGACGAAGAGACTTTATCTAATGGTCACCGCTAGATAGAGATGATAGTAGAGATATCTCTAATCTCAAAAGAGAATGACACTAATTTTAACTCCGAGTCTAGAAATAGTGGAGAAATCTCTATAGTGGAGAAATTTTAAATATACGCCATTTTTGAGATTCATCCACAATAAGGGAATAATTTTGAGTAGAATCTAAAAATAAGAGATAGACTTGTGTCATTACAGAAGGATTCAAGGCTGAATTCTTCGCACTCAAATACAACCCTAGGACATCCAATGCAAGATCCACTCCATTGAAATTGATTTACATTATTTCAAGTAATTAAAAATATAAAATCATGTAATTTGAATACTCTTCACTCATCCATCAAGTATGCGCAGAATGGATGGCCGAAATAGTGAGTTGGTTAGTTTAACAGTGTAGAATATTTAAAATTTAACAAAAATTGTTATGTGAGAGATTTTAAGTGTTTAGATCATGATGAATGATCGGATCGAGAATTTGAATGTCCAAAGATATAGATTTAAGCAATATGCTATTTTATGCCGTCCATTTTGCGCCTACTTGATAGATGAACAAAAAAGTATTCAAAATATATGATTTTTTATTTTTATTTACTTAAATAATGTAAATCAATTTCAACGGAATGGATATTGCATTCGGATGTCGTAGGGTTCTATTTGAGTGGGAATAATTCAACCTCGATCCTTCCGGAATGACACAAATAGTCTATCTCCCAAAAATATGTATTTTTTTATAGAATTAGTTAAAACCACTAGGTGATTTCCTTTACAACCATTTATGAGTGTCATTTCAAAGGCCATGACTAATGAAAAAGACAATCAACTTAGTAGGGTGAGCCCAACCATCTAACTGATATCTTAGTTTTAATCATCGATTATTAAAATCTAGTGAAGTGATACGTATGAATAAAGTAACTAAAAAGAAGAAAAAAGTGAAAATTTTGTGTCCTTATCCGAAAGGTGTGCATGTGCTTGTTAATAATCGATGTTTTCTTATTATAAAGTGCTTTTATATGATATCAGCTAGTGATTTTATTAATGAATAATATTGAGCTAATTAATGACTATTCATTTAGAAAAAAGATTTTTTTAGGGAAAACACAAATCAAGAGACTGTAGTTTTTAAGGCTAGATTTTTCTTGCTTCTACAAACTATAAAAGCCAAAACACACTCGTATACTCTCTTTTTCCTTCTCTTATTTTTCTCTCAGGTGATCTCTCTCTTTCTCTATCTCTCTCAATATAATTAACCTTTTCTTCTTCTTTTTTTATGTATCTTATCTAAATTTTCTTCTCCACATCTGTTCAAGCTCAAACTCTTTGTCACGAGCCAGCGAACTGGCAAAAAAGATGTGACTTAGTTGTAGGATGTCTCATGTTCAAAAGTTTAGCTACATATTTATATATAAAATCTCTTTGTCATGATATATTTATATTTTATTTTAATATTTTTTGATTTTTATAGACAAGTACTAAAATTTTCTTAGAAGTGTTTTTTTATAGGAAAAATTGCTTTTAGGCACCCAAAAACTCCTTACTGTTTAAAACCCTGCTAAAAACTCCTCAGATATTGTATTTAGCTCCCGTGAACGCTAACTCAACCACGTGGGTCTTGACCTGTGGTTGATATCGATAATGCCCATGTCCTATTTTGTCAAATTAGTTTATAACCTCAGAAAATTTAACAGAAAAAGAGAGAAAAATGAAAGAAGAGGAGGAAAGATCCGATCGCAATCTCGTCGTCGACCTCTCAGAGCTTGCCTTCCCCGATCATCTCCTTCTCACCATGGTTCTGGATGAGGCAGAGGCCCATGATCTTGGTCGCGTTCTCTGGGTCCAACGCCTGAATCCGAGAGAACACAATTTGGGTCATCTTGTAAGCATCCATTGAGTGTTGATGAGAAGGAAGAGGAGAAAAGCTATTCATTTTTTTTTTTGGAGTATTCTTTCCTTGGAGCTGTTGCAGAGGAGAGCATAAGAATTAGGACTCCAACATGATTCTTCTATGTTTACATGCAGCTTAGCAACCCTCTCTAATTATGGTCTCGACACTTTTAACGTCAAGGTGGAAGTTTTCCAGGGCTATGGGTGGACGAAAAGGGAGTTTGCTGTTGCATTTAAGAAATAGCCATTTTTTGGGCCTGTCAAAGGAGAATATTCAGAAGAAAAGTTAATCTTCTTCCTCTTCTTCTTCCCTTCTCTCCCTCTATTAATTTTTTTATTCTTTTACCTATTGTTTTAGATAGACTAGAAAGGGGCGAGAAAGAAAGGAAAAGAAAAAGGAAAGAGAAAGAAAATGTGAGGTAATTTTGCTGATAATTTTTTGAATGAGTGATCAATTTACAATGAATTTGTTATTTATGATGAATTTGATTTGTGGTGAATTTTTCTCTATTTATAGACAAATTATACAAAATATTAGACAAAATTTGAATGTAGTAGACAAATTTTCTAATAGGTGGACAACAATAGTCAGAAGTGGATAGAAAATTAAGCAATCAAATTTTTACTTCATAATTTTGTAATTTTATAATTTGATACAATTTTTAAACTTGACTTTGAAAAAATTTGATGAATAAATTTTGAGGTAATTTCAGGTGATTTGATTTTTATGATGATTTTGAGATAATTTGAGGATCTGAGATAATTTGATGTTTTTTATGTAACTTTGCTCATGAATTTTTAGGTAATTTGTGATTTTGAGATAATTTTGTTGATGATTTTTTAGTGATCACATTCAACATGATCCTTCAAAAGTGATGTCTCACATCTATGTATTTAGTGCGAGAATGTAAAATAAAATTTTTGATTAGTTAATTGCACTAGTGTTATCATATAGTATACTACTTGTATCAAATTTAATACCATAATCTTGCAGAGTTTGCCTCATCCACAAAATTTGTACGCAACATAGTCCACGACAATATACTCCACCTCTGTTGTAGAGAGCGACATAATTTTGTTTTTTACTAGACCAACATACAAGGGAATGGCCAAGGAACAGACACATTCTACTTGTACTCTTTCTATCCATTTTACTCCCGACAAAATCCGCAACACTATATCTCAATAGCTTAAAACTAGCATAACTTAAGATAATATAAACTGAAGTCCAATTGCCTTTAACATATTTAATAATTTGTTTTATAATATGCAAGTGTCATTCCTTAGGTGAAGCTTGAAAGCTGCACAAAAGTAAACACTGAACATAATATCTAGGTCTACTAGCAATTAAATAAAGAAGAATACAAATCATACCTCTATAGAGTATCTCATCTATCCTCTTACCATTTGCGCCCTTGTCAAGTTTGATAGTGGAACTCATTGGAGTAGCTATCCCCTTTGAGTTCTCCAACTTGAATTTCTTTATGAGCTCACGAGTGTATTTCCTTGATTGGTAAAAAATTCAACTTTCCTTGTCTAATTTCCAATCCAAGAAAGAAATTAAGTTCTTCCATGAGACTCATTTCAAATTCTTGTTACATTTTGGTAGAAAAATATTTACATAAAGCTTTAGTAGCAGCACCAAAAAATAATATCATTAACATAGATTTGAACTAATAAAATATCTTGGTCAACATGCTTGATAAACAAAGTAATATCAATCTTTCCCTTAAAAAAATCATTTTCAATGAGAAATTTGGACAATCTTTCATACCAAGCACGAGGTGCTTGTTTCAATCCATATAAAAGCCTTTTTCAACTTAAAAATATAATCCAAAAAAAACAGAATCTTCAACACCTGGAGGTTGTTTTACATAAACTCTCATATTTAAAAAAACATTCAAGAAAGCACTTTAGACACCCATTTGAAAAAATCAAAAATTCTTAAAACTTGCATAGGCTCAAAGTATTAGAATTGCTTCTAATCTAGCAATATGAGTAAAAGTCTCATCAAAATCTATGACATTCTCTTGATTGTATCCTTGGGCTTCAAGTCTAGTTTTATTTCTAGTAGCAATGCCATTTTCATCTAGCTTGTTACGAAAACCCATTTGCTGCCACTGACAGAGCAATCTTTGGGTTTTGGTACAAAATCTCAAACATCATTTCTATCAAAGTTATTCAATTTCTCTTGCATGGCTAAAAACCAAAACTCATCATTTAAAACCTGATTTATAATTCTAGGTTCAATATGAGGCAGAAAAATCAAATATGAACATTTATTTCGAGCTTGAAAATGAGTTTTTACCCCTCTTGATACATCACCTATAATCAAGTCAGTTGGATGATCTTTAATGGTCTTCCAAGACTTAGCTATACAACTCTGGGTGAGATGTATTTGGAGTTTCAGTTTGTTCTATAGAGTTAAATTTCTGTTCATCACAAATATGTTTACTGCTTGTAGGATCTGAGTTTTTGCTGGTTGGGTCGATTCTACAAGGATTTTCAGAGCCTAAAATATCTGCATCTTCAATAATTTTTGAAATATGAGTGTTACTCTCATTAAAACTTACATGCATTGATTTTTCAACATTTAATGAGCATTTATTGAACACTCTATAAGTTACTAGAAGAGAAATAACCAAAAAAAAGCCTTTATCTGATTTTGAATCAAATTTACCCAAAGTATCTTTCGTATTAAAGATGAAATATTTACATCCCAAAACTTTGAAATGTGATATGTTTGAGATTTTCCAAAGAAAAGTTTATAAGGAGTCTATTTTAAGATAGGATGAATAATCATGCGATTCAAAATATAGCAAGCAGTGTTAATCGCTTTCGCCCAAAAATATTTTTGTAAAACAAAGAGTTTAACATAGTGCGTATCATTTCTTACAAATTGTATTTTTCTCTCAACAACACCATTTTGTTGTGGTGTTCTTGGTATAAAAAAAGTATGCGTAAGGCCATGATCAAGACAAAACCCAATGAAATTTTCATTGTAAAATTCACCACCATGATCACTATAAATTTTGATAATAGAAAAGCCAATTTTTTTCACTCTCTTGCAAAAATGTTTAAAGAGATTACAAGCTTCACTTTTATGAGTCAAAAACAGAGCCCATGTAAACGAGAAAAATCATCGACAATAACGAAAGTATAATATTTTTCATTTAAAGTAGAAGTGCTCATAAGACCAAACAAGTCCATCTGTAAAAGTCGCAATGGTTTAGAAGTTGATACGTCACGTATTCAACGAAAAAACTTTTAACTTTCTTGTTCTTTTTACATCGTCATAAGTTACCTCTTTGAGCTTCTTCAATATGAGATCCTTATACACGCCCTTTGTTGGATAATATTGAGATAAGATCAAAATTAGCATGTTCAAGCCTTTTGTGCCATAGCCAAAGATCTTCTTCTAAAATGTCTATATACTTAACACTTTAGTTAGTTAATTCAATAATATCAAAAGTATACACATTTTCATTTCTTTATGCCCCAAATAAAAGATTTTCTTTGCAATCAATGATAATGCATTGGCTAGGTCTAAAGAGAACATCCATACCTTTATTACATAGTTGACTAATGCTAATTAGGTTAGCTTTTAAACCATCTACTAGTGATACATTTTCTAGAATAAGAAAAAATTTCTTACCAATAGTTTTAATACCAATAATGTCACCTTTACCGTCGTCTCCAAAGGGGACCATTGTTGACTGTCTAAAAATCACTGAAGACAAGTCGTTAAAAAGCAGAATTCAAACTTCAGACGCAAGGCTAGTCATCGCGACTAGCGCATCACTAAGACGCGAGGGTTGAAACTCGCGTCTCAACATTACTGCAAGGTCCAAGACGCGGAGCGCGAAAGCCGCATCTTAGCATTATTGCAGTACCAAGACGCAGAGCTTGGAACCTGCGTCTCATATGAAGCTTGACGCGGAACTGGAAACCCGCGTCTCTCAAGCATTACTACAGTATCAAGACGCAAGGCTCCAAACCTGCATCTCGGTTATAATTGCCCTCATTACTGGGTCAATTACCGCCCACGTAATGAGGGAGTTAACCCCCATTATAGAGTATTTTTAGGGAACACGTTTACCCCCTGAAACCTCTATAAATAGCCTAGTTTGCTAGAAATTCTTGGTAAGAAGAACTTTGGTTGTAAGTCGTAAAAGCATCAAGACCTCCAGCTGAAAAGAAAGAGAGAGTTCTACTCTTCGAACAACTTGCTGCGTACAAGTTCGTCTTTACCTATAATTTCTTTGAGATCCTTGGTGAACAGAACTTGTGTTACTTCGTTTACTATCCAAAGAGAGGATTCCCAAAGGACCTGACGTCCACCCGGTCAACGAAAAACAAGATTCACTTTCCATCACCACATCAAGAATCCGGCTTTAAACAAAGGGGAGATTTAAGCTTGAAATATCTCCCTCTCTTGTAAGAGGATTATTGATCCGCTGTAATTTTCTTTGCAATCAAACAAAGAAGTTACTCATCGATTTTCAAAGTCATGTTAACATTAAACCTCTGACGATAGACTCGAATATAATTCCTGGCGGATCAAACTTCACTTGTTATCTCATCAATAGAATAGCAAGTCCTCAAAACTTGTTTAAAACACAAGTCTCACTGTCAAGTTAACATCACACCTCTGACAGTAACCTTCTAAAATTCCCCAGTAGAGTTATTTAATTTGCTAATTAAAACTCTTTCAAAGAAGCTTTGAGCGTGAACTTCGTGTCTCAAGTACAGAGTCGCGTCTCAATGAACTTAAGAGTTGCGTCTGAACAGCAAGTAAAGGTTGTGTCTCTACAAAAATTGAGAGCCATGTCTCTACAACAATTGAGAGTCACATCTCAACTTTGGTGAAGTTCGTGTCTCCACTTGATCAGTGTGCCAGAACCGCGTCTGTGAGAGCTGCGTCCTCTCTTCCCCCAATACAAAGAGTATATCTCTGCTACTACAATCAGTTCAACAATACACTGACAAAGGCAATTGACAACTCCACCGATTCAACAGTACACCGACAATCAAATTACAACGATCTTTCTTGGAGGCTTCAAGCAGTTCAATAGTATACTCACGAAGACTAGAATCCAGACAAGATCAAGCTAGAAACTGCCTCTCAGAAGAATACCAGTCCGATTACAGAAAGTCCAGATTCAACCGAAGTCTAAAGTATTTCAAATCCGTCCCAATCAACCACGGAGTTTCGAAAACTTTGGAGGGGTTCTGTAGGCTATCAAAAAATTGCTGAAGACAAAGCCTCAGACTCGAACCTTCCAAACACGGAGAGCGCGTTCCAACCTTAGACGCGGACCTCGCGTCCTTTGTCAGACGCGGAGGTCGCCAGACGCGGAGATCGCATCCTTTCTCAGACGCAGAGGTCGCCAGATGCGGACCTCGCATCCTTTATCAAAACGGACCTCAGCCAGCTCCGTGTTTCAACTTAAACGCAAGCCTGAGCAGCTCCGCGTTCCAACACAGACGCGAGGCTGTGAGGTCCGCGTCTTAACATCAGAGTGAGGTCCGCGTTCAACGCGAGACCCGCGTTTCTGCTGTAACTGTCAGTCATGACTGCGTCAGTCACTCGCACGTTCTCCCCACTTAAAGGAAAGATTAATCCCCATTAATGGAGAGTTTTAAGGGGACAATTACACTCCAATTTTCTCTCCATATAATGGGGAATAACTTCTCATTATGGAGGAATTTAAGGAGTTGGTTACACCTCTCCCATTATGGAGAGATTTAAGTAGTTGGTTATACCCCAATTCCTCTATAAATAGCTATGAATAGCTAGAAAAAAAGGGAACAGAAAAAAGAGGAGACCTCTTTAAGGGGATGTAAGGGGACCCATGGAGGGAGACCTCTAAAAAGGAGTTGAAGGGGAGAGTCCTGATAAAGGAATCTAAGAAGCCATAGGTAGGGGGGAGAGCTATCTCACTAGAGTTCAGTCTTGAAGCGCTTGAAGCCTAGAAAGAGTTCAACTCTTTCTGTTAACTTATTGAGTTCAAGTTCTTTAAATCTCTTTGAGATTCTATTATTGATAGGAGCTGTGCTACTCCACCAGTAGATCCAAAGAGAGGATCCACAAGAGAAACTTGACGTTCGGCCGGTCAACGGAGAACAAGACTCACTCTTCACCGTCATGTGAAGAACCCAGCTTTAAATAAAGAGGAGAATCAATCAAAAGATTTTTTCTCTTTTGTAATCGGATTGTATCCGTTGTAATCTTCTATTCAATTAAAAGAATTTTGCAATTGTGATTTTCTGACGCGTACAACCATGCCACCTTTACATAGGGTTGCAAAAATATTTGGATCTCCCGTCATATGTCTTGAGCAACCGCTATCAAGGTACCACTTCATTCTACGTTGAGAGAGGTTGGATACCTATAAGAGAATTTTGAGATATGCGCTTAGGTACCCAATGTCTTTTGGGTCCTTGAGTGTTAGTATGATGTTTTGGAACCCATTTTAAATAGAAAATAACATGAAAATTTTTCTTGACAAAACATGAAGTACTAACATGACCTCTCTTCATATAATAAGTGTAAATCAGATTCAAAGTATTATTGTGAAATGAATGAGTATGAAAACCATGATTTCTGCACTGGTAGGATGACATCCTATCAGTTTGTTATTGGTAAGATGGTATCCTACCAGAACTGATTCAGTTCTACCAGCCAGATTTTGCACACGAGTAGTACTAGAAGTGGAAGCAACATAAATAAATCTTTTTAAACGGATCTTTAAATCATCATTTTCAGTTGAACCTCCATAACATTAACATGCAATTCACTTTTCTCCCTCAAAATATTTTCATAAATAGATGGACAAGTGATCGAAGTAAAACCGCGCACAAAAATGTATGTTTTGAAATGAAGATTTAAAGTGTGTGTGCTTTGGCTTCCTCGATACTTCCGTTATAGCATAGAGGCTAAAACGAGTCGAATCCACAAGGACGGGAGGCGATAGAAGCTTTATCGGTTGATTCACGTGTTTGCTAAAAGTTCTTCAAAGTTTTAAAGAATGAAAAGAAAGGAAAAGAAAAGAATGAAAAGAGAAGTACGGTGAAATAGAAGAAGTGGGAAACATAGAAAAGAATAGTTTTTGTAGTTTTTGATATTTCTAAAACAAAGTGAAAAAGAAAGAAAACTCACGGCTACTAACTACTAATAACTCCACCAACACGCTAACTTCTTAGTGATAGTTGCCTTACACGTATCATTGGCCATCACTAGTCCTTGGTTCAAGAGCGATTCAAAGCATGACCCATATGTAACTCATCACAACCTAACTCAACAAACAAAAGCTACACTTAAACCATCAATACTATAGAAAAGTAAGCATGGAATAAAGTAATGTTAGCTTGTTAGTGGTTAGGAAGTTAGAGTGTTAGATCCATCATCATAAGCCATCAATGGCTCTTGCAAGAGCAAGGCCAAAACGAGGCTATTAGATTCATGTGGATTATCATAAAAGAAGTTAAACTAGTTGGTGGTTAGTAGATAGTTGCCATGAGTGAAAAACTAGCTACACATGTAAAAGAGATTGAAGAGAAGTAAACATAGAGAGGTAAAGAGAGCACCTTTCATAGATTGTCACTTTCTATTACAAGCACTCTTGCATTCCAAGCATGAACTACTCTCTATCCCTAATACAAGATCTAAAACAAAATGGAAAATACAATGGGGAAGAAGAACTAAAACTACACTACACTACCCTAAACTACAAAATGGAATGAAAAACTATCCTAAACTCTGCATATCTCCAACACTGGAACCCAGGGGGTATTTATAGCCACCAGGGAAGAGGGGGGCCAGGGGACAGACCCTGGCCCGAAGCGGCGCGCGTGCCGCGACCGTATGGCCGCGGAAACGCGGCTCAGGCCGCGTTTCCGCGGCCAGACTAGGGCCGCGCGCGCGGCGCTTCGAGCAGCGCGCGGTCCCGTCTGTTCCCTGTCAGGTTCTGTGTCCGGTTCTGTCTTTGCAGGCTCTGATGTTTACAGAATTAGCTCACTAGGTCAATGGCTATCTTTAATAGGCTTTAAACACCAATTAAATGGTGATTTGGGTCTTATTCTTCATTGCACACCATGGACCTAGAATCAAGCAAGCAAAGGATTATTAGCAGAATTTAATATGAAATACATGTGAAGATGTGGTGTAAATTATGCAAAATTAGATACTAATCACACCCCACACTTATCTTTTTGCTCGTCCCGAGCAAAACAAAAAACTAAGAAAATTATTACACCACTTTCGCAGGTGACACGATTGCACTGAGCATGTGCAACAAGCCGTTAAACCTCTAAGTTTTCCCTAGAAGAGGAGTTTTGTCTCCTGAGGGTTTTCAGCAGATTACACCCACAAAATCCGTAAAGAAAGAAATCAAATGTTAGTATTTTGAAAACACATTTTGAAAATAGAGAAAAGTGTTGAAATATTTTTGTGAAAATATAAGTGATCTAAGGTCATAGGTTAACCAGAAATTGTTCTTTCTTAAACTAAGTCAAAATGCAAAAAATCTTGTTATAAATTAAATGTAAGAATTTAAAATTGAATTGACTTTTTGATCTCTCATAAAACTCTTAGAAAAATATGCACTTTGTGAACAGTGAAGGTTTTTGGGATATTGACTCTAACTTTCATGCCATGTATTTATATTATCATTATTTTTTTCCTTTTTTTTTTCCTTCCCTTAGTTTTCTTAGGCTTTCTTATTTACCCGGGTAGTGAGCCTTTAGCCGGTGACTCCCAAACCAGATGGTCTTAGGGCACCAGATGAGAAAACATCCCTCGGACTTGAGGACTCGAGCAAACAAGGCCACAAAACTAAAGGGGATTATTTTATTTTTATCCACCATTTTAGGTGTGAATAATCATGCTTCCTGAGGCATAATTACCCAACTTCAATAAGTGATTTTTATTGTCATAATTTTTTTAAATATATTTTTATGGCATTTCTAGTCTTTGTTTCATTCCCAAAATTTGTGTAAGTGTGAAGTGCATAAATCTAAGGCAAAAATTCAAGATCAAATTATCTTTTCAATCTTATTTTCTTATCCTAAAATTTAAACAAGATCTATTATTTTGACTTGATTTAAAATTTCACAATTTTAGGTCTTCCTAATTCCTAAGATAATCTTAATTTTCTTAAAAATAAATCAAAACTATTTATCTTGTTTCAAAAAGTTTTGTAAAAAGAGAAAAAGATTTTTTTATTTTTTATTAAAAAGAAGTGTAAAAGAAAGAAAATATAAAACTAACTACGTTAGTAAACCCTCCCCACACTTATCTCATGCATGGTCCTCAATGCATCGTGAATGTGTATAGACATGAAACAAATGGAGAGGGAAGGAAGATTACCTCAAGGGGGTGGCTCCGGTGGTGGTCGGATTGGGCCAAGCGTGTGACCCAATCAAGATATGTGGATCATCCAGAAACCCACCAAGGACCTCTCTAATATGACCCTAGAAAAGAATAATGGATTGAATGGTTTTATTGAAAAATTTATCCCCATCTAATTTCCAATTTTCAAAAATAATTACTGTGTCAGTTTCATCAACAGTCTTGTCCAACAATGATGTGTGATTTTGGAAGATGAGTGATTTGGACTCAAATGGAACAGAAGTAAAAACCGACACCGACTCGGGAATTTGACTCAGATCAAGTCGAGAGTCAACAATGAGAGTCGAAATTGGTTCAAAAATAGGGTCCAAACCAAAGAATTGATATTCACACACTTTCCCCATTAATGAAGTGTGATCATAAGAGATTGGTGACTCCATTTCACGGTGTACTGGTACAGGATTCAATGTTGACTCCGGAATAGAGAAAAAATCTGATAAAGATACCGGGGTCATTATTGAACCAAAAAGTGAAAGGGAATTACTAATATGAGGTTCGGGATCACATTCAGGTTCAATTTCAATTTCTGGAAAGGGATAACTTGCCAAAATGTCCAGGCGACTTTCATAACTTGGAGATTGGGCAAGTTCAAATGTGTGTTCTGAAATTGAAGCTGGATTTTCAAAATGACATGATTCATGGGTCCAATCAGTAGAGTTAGGGATATAAGAATTGGTCAAAGGTTGACAAGAAAGGCTTTCCTCGCTTTCATTGATCAATTCGCTCAAAAGTGAATCTAACCTACTGATAGGCTGTGTAACAGAATTTGGAGTCGGAATCATGTCTTCCGTACTCTTTGTAATTGGTTCTTGAAAATATGAGTATGGAAGTTGATTTTAGAAATTGTGGTGAAATTGTGAGTCCATCGGACTGTGCGGTTGCTGCTCGGACTCACGCAAGGGTTCCATACTCAAGTCCAGTATTGAAGTTTGTTCATTTTGAATAGGTGAGACTGGAAAAGATAAGTAGGACTCTTGAAAATTTTGTTGAGAGGATGAGTCCAACATGTTTTGCATTCTTTCACAACAGACTTCCAAACGCTTTTCTAGTTCAGATTCTTCGTCAATTGGATGCTCTAGAAAAGAAGTATGTGGAGTTTGATGTGGGAAGGATTGTGAATAAGCAAATTTTGCATTTGTTGTAGGGACTCTTCTATACTCCTTTTCAATGATGATTTTTCTTCAATTGGTGGTTCAGGAAAAGGAGTATATGGATCAAAATTGAGGAACGAATATTGTGAAAATTGTGGACAAGATGGTTGAAAATTTGACTCGGGGTAGGTGAATCCCCATGAACTCTGTGAAGAGTTGAAATTATTTTGAAAATTAGGGTCATATGGTTGGGGATATGGGTCATATTGATTCGGATAATCCCAACCCGGTATATATGGTTGGTTCATATTGTACATTGCCGGGTCAGAGTTATCTGAGTCAAATGAGGTCGGGGTGAAATATGGAATCATATTATAATTGAAAGAATTGTTGTTATTAAAATCTATATCACAATTTACAAAAAAGAAAAACAAACAAACAAACAACAAAGAAAAAGAAAAAGAAAACAAGCCTATGCTAGGGTTGACTTAAACCTAGACGACTCCTAACTGGTTAGACTGTCCACGGGGGGTATATTGTCGGAAGCTGACCACGAGTTAATCGACCAGGTAGGGGCAAGATCAGTGGGAGGTATCCGTGCCGGAGCAACGGGCCTAATTATGCCAAACCACTGTTCTTCGAGGTTTCGCCTCTCAATCCCCAACCTTAGACACCGATTTGGCAAGAGTCAAATTCTAACAACTTTCCCCTTAGGTCAATCTCCTAAATGAGTCCGAGATGTCCCTAGGGGCCAATGCCTAGCAATTTTTATTAGGCTTGGGTTGTGTGAGTGGGGAGGTGATTTTTGGGCTAAGGGAGGGTAATGACTTCCCCACCTTATGTTGTCTTGGGTTTTGCCCTTAAGTTAAATTAGTGCAAGTGTGCAATATAGATAAGGATGAACACAAAAAAAGCGAGTAAATCACTGAAATGTTTGTCCTAACTATATGCAATGCAATATGTACACCTCCTCCAAGATCACAACAACACAAGAATAAAATACAGTATATTGGAATGAAATTGACACATGCCTAGATGCAAATGTCTAAACCGTTTTAAAGCATCCAATTACCGTATTTTAATTCTTAAATTATTTACAGTGTACAGGTAATATAAAAAAAAATTAGCAGCAGAAAATAAGAATATACAAGAATTACCCGACCACACTTGAGCAAGTGTGGATTTCTGCAATGCTAAAACTTTAACCTGCACACCAAAAAACAAAGAAGAAAAGTTAGCAAACTTATGAAATCAAACCGTTCCCATCCTCGGCAACGGCGCCAAAATTTGATCGAGGTAAAACCGCGCACAAAAATGTATGTTTTGAAATGAAGATTTAAAGTGTGTGTGCTTTGGCTTCCTCGATACTTCCGTTATAGCGTAGAGGCTAAAACGAGTCGAATCCACAAGGACGGGAGGCGATAGAAGCTTTACCGGTTGATTCACGTATTTGCTAAAAGTTCTTCAAAGTTTTAAAGAATGAAAAGAAAGGAAAAGAAAGAATGAAAAGAGAAGTACGGTGAAATACGAAGAAGTGGAAAACATAGAAAAGAATGGTTTTTGTAGTTTTGATATTTCTAAAACAAAGTGAAAAAGAAAGAAAACTCACGGCTACTAACTACTAATAACTCCACCAACACGCTAACTTTTAGTGATAGTTGCCTCACACGTATCATTGGCCATCACTAGTCCTTGGTTCAAGAGCGATTCAAAGCATGACCCAAATGTAACTCATCACAACCTAACTCAACAAACAAAAGCTACACTTAAACCATCAATACTATAGAAAAGTAAGCATGGAATAAAGTAATGTTAGCTTGTTAGTGGTTAGGAAGTTGAGTGTTAGATCCATCATTATGAGCCATCAATGGCTCTTACAAGAGCAAGGCCAAAACGAGGCTATTAGATTCATGTGGATTATCATAAAGAAGTTAAACTAGTTGGTGGTTAGTAGATAGTTGCCATGAGTGAAAAACTAGCTACACATGTAAAAGAGATTGAAGAGAAGTAAACATAGAGAGGTAAAGAGAGCACCTTTCATAGATTGTCACCTTCTATTACAAGCACTCTTGCATTCCAAGCATGAAACCACTCTCTATCCCTAATACAAGATTTAAAACAAAATAGAAAATACAATGGGGAAGAAGAACTAAAACTACACTACACTACCCTAAACTACAAAATGAAATGAAAAACTACCCTAAACTCTGCATATCTCCAACACTGGAACCCCAGGGGGTATTTATAGCCACCAGGGAAGAGGGGGGCCAGGGGACAGACCCTGGCCCGAAGCGGCGCGCGTGCCGCGACCGTATGGCCGCGGAAACGCGGCTCAGGCCGCGTTTCCGCGGCCAGACTAGGGCGCGCGCGCGCGGCGCTTCGAGCAGCGCGCGGTCCCGTCTGTTCCCTGTCAGGTTCTGTGTCCGGTTCTGTCTTTGCAGGCTCTGATGTTTACAGAATTAGCTCTCTAGGTCAATGGCTATCTTTAATAGGCTTTTAATCACCAATTAAATGGTGATTTGGGTCTTCTTCTTCATTGCACACCATGGACCTAGAATCAAGCAAGCAAAAGATTATTAGCAGAATTTAATATGAAATAAATGTGAAGATGTGGTGTAAATTATGCAAAATTAGATACTAATCAACAAGGTACATGTAAATTTTTAAAGCAGTAAATCATTTTGAAAGTTTTTTGTAATCTTCAATAAGCTTAATATAAGCATCTTCAATTTCTTCAGAGGTAATATAGTCCTCGATTGTTACTTGTTCGTTGTCCAACATGAAGCATACGTTTCTTTGTAATGCTCAAGTTTGCTTCATCTTTTTCTTCATTTTCGAAATTGCTTGGTTCTGATTTATCCCATCCAATATACAAAGCTTTTTTCTTCTTGATGAATTTTTTTGCCTTCCCTTTCACGTTGGGACAAACTTTCTTAATGTGACTGGTTTAATTGCATTCAAAGTAATTCATAGAACCGGTCTCATCCTTCCTCCTATTTGGTCTTTGAAAGTTTCTTCTCCTGTTGAATTCTTCCTCATCATTTTGTTAGCCTTCTTGATGACATAGGCGAGATCATCATCTTTATTTTTACTATCTCCACTTGAAAACTCATCTTGTATAGCATCATCTTACTCACTTTTCTTTTGAAGATTCATTTTGATTTTCGCATTTTTCAAGATCCTCTTTAATTCTTGAAAAGGGATAATGTTGATATCTTTGTAACTCTCTATAGGATTAATAATACTATTGTACTCCATGGGTAGAGATTTCAACACTTTATTGTTCATCTCAAAGTAAGTGATGATATTTCTAAGAAATTGGAGATTGTTGCTAATGCTTTTGAACCTATTAAGAAATTCATCAATAGACGCGTTAAATAATAATTCGAATAATAGATTCAAAATCTTGAGTCAGCATATTTATTTTGCTATTCTTAATTTCATTAGTCCCCTTTGTTGGCCCAAAGGCCCATACTCTTGTTTTGATGATGATCAACTCATGTAGTATGTAGTATAGTAATGATATCTTGTGTTTATTTAGTCTCAGATTTAGTGTGATCAAGATCTTAGTAGGTGCGTAGCTTCAACAAAGGATTTAAAGTCAAGTTCTTGTGCGACAGTACCATCGAGTTAACTCAGTAGGACTCATGATTGAACCAAGTCAAGAAGAATGAAGAAGACTTCAGAGTGAAGACCTTCATGATCAAGACTGTGTCTAGGTTTGTTTTTTATAAGATTTTGTTTTAGATTAAAATATAAAGGATAGAATAGTTGGTGGATTGCTCAAGTATACCATACACAACACACACACACATCTCTCTCTCTTGATTTAGTTATGTTTTTCATAAAAGAGATTTCATTTTAGAAAGACTTTTTATTTTTGAAAAAATACCGGTTTGGTTTTTGGAATTCAAAGTGATATGTTTTAACCAAAATCATATTTAGTGCTTAATGTCAAAAACATAGATATTATCATGTTTGTGTAGTGGATCATATCCATATACTCTATACTTTAAAAGAGTTTTAAAATATCTTGTTTTTGTATTTAGAGAAGTTTGAAAAAAATAAGTTTTAGAAAAACCAAGTTTGAAAAAATACAGTTTTCATTTTTAGCCAAAATTTTCAAGTTACAAAAATAGTTCAAATTGTTTGTAACATGTCTTGATTTTGCTCAAGCATGTTTGATTTTCAAAGTATAATATTAAAACTATTTTTGTAGATTTTTCATGATTTTATGGGATTTTATTTGAGCTAAAATGACCAAGTTTTTGATTCCGAAAAATCCCTGTCTGGCTTCAGCCGGTCGACCGGGCCGGTCGACCGAGCTTGAAGTCGGTCGATCGGGACGGTCGACCGACGTGCACAGAACGTGCACGCCAGTCTGGCTGGAGGGCCGGTCGACCGACTCGGTCGACCGCCAGAGAGCTTCTGCTCTCTGGAAAGCCCCGGTCGACCGGACAGAGAGTCTGCTCTCTGTATCCAGGCCACAGTCAACCGGCCGGTCGACCGCTGGCTCAACGGTCAGAATTCTGATCGTTGGCCGGTCGACCGGGCGGTCGACCGACAGGCCAACCTGGCTCCCAACGGCTAGTTTTTCTAGCTCTATAAATTGGGACTTTTGGGGGCTGTTTTCTACAAGATTTGGAAGAAGTTTTTGAGCTAGTTTTTCCTACTCATTTCAGTGGTTATATCCACAAGTTTTAGAGCCAATATTTTCAAATCAAAAGAGAGTTTATCAAGAGTGTTTCAAAAGAGATTTTCTTGTGTTTTTCACCATAGATTCAATCCTTGTTTTCTCATACAATACTTGAGCCATCCATTGCTATATCTACCTATAAGGATATTTGTTGTGAGAGGATTTTAGGTGATCAAAGTGTTGTGATCACCAAAGTTCAACTTTGTACTTTGAGGAAGCGGACGCGTGTGTTCGCGGTGTTTCGAGCTCGTGTGTGGACTCGGTGTTTGAGGTGCGGCCTCGGCGAGCTTGTGGGCTTGCGGTGTGTTCGGGACTAGAGAGTCCAAGGGGTTCAAGTGTGAACTCGCCTTGTAGGTGTTGCGGCACCGAGTGATCCGGGGGATCGATTTTAGTGGAAATCCTTCAAGTATGAAGGCGGGGACGTAGAGCAAGTGTGCTCGAACCTCGAAACAAATCTCCCGTGTTTGCGATTGCTCTCTCTATCTCTTACTTGTCTTTATATCTTGCATGCAAATATTGTCTTTATCTTTATATGCTTGATATATTGTGTGCTTAATTGTTATATGCTTGGGGATTGTTTGCTAACACTTGTATTCAACCAAGAGAGCCAACGCGGCACTCAACTCTTATCTAGAGGAATCTTGAGGAGTTAGTCCAGAGCCCTTCACGGGGAATCCGGCTATACTCTTGTGTTATACTTGGTGTTTAGTTTAATAAGTTTTAATTTGCATTAAATAAGTTTTTAATTCCGTATTAATTGACCATAAGATTAGCCATCACCTATTTACCCCCCCTCTAGGTGATTACACCCTTATGGGTGACTTCAAAATAATTCCACATCTCTTTAGCACATGTGATATTCATAACTTATGAAACTCATTGCAAGACAATCCATTGATAATATAACTAATTGCTTGAGAATTTAAATTTGCAAAAGAAAAATCTTTCTCATCTCATTCGGACCGAGATTTAGGAACTTTCTACCATCACCTTCTATGGTGGGAGAGGTGTAACTTTTTTCAATCATGCCTCAAATCTTTCATTCAATAAATTGAATATGAATTCTCATGCATTCTTTCCAATATGCATAATTAATATCATTAAATAGTGAAGATCTATTATTGGATCTCCCCTCGGGTAGAATAAGGTCACTAGTGGAAGTTATATGATCAGTCTTTTGGATGTAAAGCCTAAAATAAGAGTACCAATTTTCTGATACCAATTGTAGGACCTTAGAGGGGGATAAATAGGGTCAAGAGTAATTAAAAATTAACGCACAAAATAAAAGAAACTAAAAAGACAGTCCGGCTGGTAGGATCACCTAGTGGCTGGTAAGATCAGAAAGTGTATTGCAGTTTGGTGGTAGAATCAACAGAGCACAGAGATGAAGTTATGTAGGAGATAAAATAAGATTAACAAAGATATACAACAGCAAAAATAGCAGAAAAACACAATAATTTTAGAGTGGTTCAGGCAACTTCCCTATTTCCACCACCTAGAGGTCTCCACTTTAGGATTTGCAATTCACTATAAATCTTCTTTTCGAAGTAAGGATTACAACCACCAAGACTCTACTTTAAGCTTGGATTTTCTAACCACCAAAATACTACCCGATCTTGAATTTTCACAACACCTTTTTCTTGAGACACATTACAACAAATATCACAATAGAGTATGTTTTCTAACACAATAATGAGAACAATATAAGAACAATGATTAAATCAAAATAGAAAATACAATGGAGACTCTATGCAATCAAATAGTTCTAAGTACTATCAATAATAAATTGACATAATAAGACTAAATCAGTAATAATGAGAATCAAGAGCAAGTAGAGAAGTTAGAACTGAGATTCTCTAATAAATAGAGAAATAAATGAAGTGAAATTTTTTTCTTGTATTGAATGCTTAAGGTTTTCTTTGAGATTCAGGAATTGAATGAAGATAATTGGCTCAACAATTCTTGATTTGAAGAGATCTGAAATTAAATCTTTGAAGAGTGAATAACTCTATTTTTGCTTACTATTTTTTCTGGTTGTTGTAGTTCTTAATGTTGCAAGGAATGAACATGACTCTATCTAAAGAATCAACCATCAAGGGAGAAGGATTCACCCGTTAAAGAGAGGCACCAATTTTTGCCCTCTATAGCTTTAAATGCAGCCAGGAAAACACAAAACTGGGCACATATCTTAGCATTAAATGCCTCTGCTGCAGTTTTAACAAAAGAAGGGATGGGGGCCTTGGAGAGAGGGAAAAAGGAGAAGACTTCTCCTAAAATATATACGCAATAGCTCCAGACTACAACTGCAAAAACTGGACAGATATAGGGCTGTCCTATTAGCGGCACAAGAAAAAGTGAGAGGGACATATTGTCACAAATAAAATGACCCTCAGCTGCAACTGCAGGGTAGTACAGTCCACTTGTGTGAAGAGAAGTTTAATTCAAAGAATGAAGGACACAAGAAGCAAAGTACAACCCATATGATACTAGAAAGAAGTGACCACAACCTGTTGATACAAAAATCAGAGCAGAACTAGAACTAGAACATAAACGAGACAGAAATTTCTCTGATAACATGTTCTGGACAGAGCTGGTAGAAAGAGACTGAGTGGTAGGATGAGATGATAGAATGAAATCCTATTCAGAAATTGTACCTAGTGGAACTAAGATTGTAATAACTTATTTGTGTCAATAAATGACGATAATAAAAATCACTATTTGATTACTTACATAGTTTCTATTTTGTTGAAAATGTAGCTCAAATGTTGTTTAGCTCCTTCTTGCTCTTCATAGCTTGATGTGACTAGAGATGGCTTGATCTTGTGAGCTTGATCATATTTGCTTCAATAGCACTTATAGCTAGAGATATGTTGGAATTTGGGAAGCTTTAAACAATCCTTTCATCTTCCATATGTGTGTAACAATACTTGCACAATTTCATCCATCCTCCAACTATGGTCTTATCCTAAAATGAAACAATAAAACAATACTACTAATTCAAGTTATTAGTAGCTAAATTTATAGGTTAATTATATCATCAAAATCATAGGTGTGACATCTCTCTCCTCAGGGTGCATGTGAGCTGTCTGGCATTGTGTGCGTGTATCTTCTTGAGGTACCTCTGGTGTGGTGGACACGTGTCACGATCTCAGGAGTTAACCAAATCTTAACCACTACATATGTCCCCACCTTTGTGATTGTCAGAGTTGTAGAGGGAATCAGAAGAGCGAAGTCAGCGGAAACATTTAAATGCACTGAACTCTTCTGAAAGCTTCATTTTTTTGATAGGCTCATCACTTTGCGTCTACAGCTGGCCTTCAGGCCGGCGTCTTTTCGAATCTCCTAGCTATTTAATGGGTGAGATCGTGTGACAAACGACCTTGGTATCTTGAAGATCCTATCGTACGAAAAAATCTCAGGATGTGGACTGATTTCTTGGGGTTTAAAATTTTGAATGGGAGATGTTTGGCTTTCTTCCCATTTATAAATAAGACTGATCTATGAGGGGAGATCTTCTCATCTTCTGAAAACTACTTACTTTCAAAATTCTCGTTCTGGTGGCTATGATGTCTTTCTTCTTCTTCGTTCGGTGGAGGAAGGAGAGAGAGGATGAAGGCAGTTGTTGCCTGATGCTCAGGAGTTTAGTTGTCGAGGAACGTCAGTTTTCGCAATGGACTCATCGAGGAAGACCAGTCTTCACGACAAGGCCCGGCTGTAAGGAAGGATAGGTAGGGCTCGCGCTTCTGCCTAGTCTGTCCGTCTGGTCTTTGACTAGATCGAGCTGGGCTGGAGTTGGGGCTTAACACATCTCTTTCCTTATAGCGTATATGAGGGGGGAGCTGCGCAGGTATGATTGACGATGGTTTCAATCTCTTAGTCTGGCTGTCTGCACTCCTATTGAATGTCGTTGCTTTATCGATGACAAACTGGAGGGAGGTATAGGGTTATTTCCCAGGATCTCTTCTGAAAAGTTGCTTCGCCTGCCTCCGCTCTGAGTTATCTTCGAATTTACGGGGCTTGACGTTAGTATCATCACTGTCTTGGCTTCAATCTGCAGTCTGAGATGTGATCTTTAGTACTAGCATTTTCTGCAAGTTCTTAGTATCATTGCCCTCCGGAAGTGATTGATTGTTTGTTTAGGAGTCATCTCTTGGATGCTGTCATGGATGTTATGACAGAATGCGTATCTACTTTTCCTTTCAAAGAAAGATACGAACATGTAATAGATTTTGTAGTACTTTTGTTAGTTGTAACCAAGCTTATATTTGGATGATGTAATCAGAAAACTTTATCATAAAGCAGTAAATAGAATGGAAGTACTGTTTGGATCTTGCCTAGTTGTCTCGTGACTGTTTTGTTATTCTCGAAGAATTGTTTGACTCAGAGATTTTTGGAATACTATTTTGTTTGGAATGGTTTGGCGTGTGGTTCCGGAGTGGTGGTGTCTGCCCCGCAACGACACCTGCAAGTTTTGCCTCCAAGTGGAGAAAATTCCAGCTATATAGTTGAGCCTCCGAGAGGGAAAATCCCGACAATGAAGTTTGGCTCAATGTCGCTTCTGAGTAGGAATATCCCAACTACGGAGTTATATTGTCAGGGCTCTGAGAGGGAAAAATTCTTGCAAAGAGCTTAAATCCCGAGTGATTGGAGTGTTTTGATAGGATGATCTGCAGTTGCCTCAGAGTGGGGTTAATCCATCTTGAGGCATGCAAATGGGGGAATGGGTTGAAGCAATTAAAAGTGTACGCAAGTTTACGATGATACATAGATAAAAAAATGATAGATGCAACATAGATTTCAAGTATTGAAGAATTTAAAACATCATACCTATCACCGCTTTACTCTGGAAAATAATTATAGTAGGTCACACGAGTTGGTACATTGAGGGGATAATCGACTAAGGAAACCTTCAGGTATAACTAAACACATTCGGCTACATCCTTGTCGGTACCTGCATCAAAGTCGTCTGAAGTGGAGGTACAACCATCAACAGATTGGACGCGTCTTCTCGATAGAGGCCCCTACCAAAAGTAACGATCTAATACCTCTAACATGGGAGC